>JAVIAB010000025.1:38096755-38179247 GCA_032433765.1 Megaustenia siamemsis | reverse complement strand
GATTTTCCATTCTCTGATCTGATGACACCCATGTAACTTTATGTATTTTTATGTTGGAATATTGTTCCTCCTAGGCTCATTTGATTAAGAAGAGCACAGAAGTTCACAAATATCTCGCTATTCTCATTTATATCTCCAAGTCCATGTTTTCCCATAATCTCTTCGAAGCCTTTGTTGTCTGACCCTAATTTTGCATTTAGATCTCCCATCAAGATTATAATATCCTTGGCTCATCTTTTATCCATCTGACATTGCAACTGTTTATAGAATTCACCTTTAACTAAATCATCCCTATTATTGGTTGGCATTGCAGTGGATAATGTGTATTTTTACTTTGTTTTTTGTTGTTTTTAATGTGCTCTCATTAGTCTTGGCTTACTGCTTCCCATTCTATCATTGTGTTTCTGTGCATTCCTTGATAACATTATGATAACTCCTTGACTATGTTGTGCTCCAGGTTCCCAGTGTGCTGATGATAAAATCATCTCTCCTGTAATTAGTTTTATCCTTTCCATTCATAGCCATCTTGTTTCACACATTCCTAGAATATCTATTTTGTAATTTTCTAATTTCTGTTGCTACCTGTGCACATTTTCTTGTTCATTTAGGATACATACATTTCAGGTGCCCATTCTGGAGGATTTCCTGGGAGACAAAAGGTGAGTCAGCAACCCGGACTCCTTACGGCTTTCTCTGAATTTCATCATACATCTCTTAAACAGAGAGCCTCTATCTTACCTGGATGGCACAATTACTTTTATTCTCTTCTTTGACTGTCCATATTTGTGAAGTTTTTTAGGCTTATTTTTTTACAGTACAGGTTAGCCAGTCCCAATCCCAACTCTCCTTAGTCGCCTCTTACGAATATGCATGGTAAGGAACAGCGCCACTATTCTTAACTTACCTTTGTTGCCTCACAGTGCACAGGCACATTTAACTTATTATCTTTCTTTTGTAGTTAATTTTCATAAAAATGACATTTAAATAAGTAAATTGATACATTGAAAGAGGATTATCAGCTATAAATCTAATGTAAATTTAATAACATTGCTGATGAAGAATTGATGCATCTGGACAACCATTTCAAAATGTATGGCAGAATGTTTCTAAAACAAAGATCATGCCATCTTTCAGATAGCTTGCTTCTTTTTGCTTTTGCTATTGCTTTTGTTTAATATGAAGAGCATTGAAAATCAACCCACAGAGAAGTGTTGAGGCAAATGAAAGTAAGTAAAATATTTAGGGTGATCTTCTACAGTGTTAAAAGAGCACTACAACCATTTCTCAATATTTCTTTGTTGAAAGTCAAAGTCTGAAACAAACGGGACGCAAATTTAAAAATGCTATTTGATATTAAGTCTATGTTATTGTGAACATCTCTTGGTTATTCTGGTTATTGGTTATGGAAGGCCTCGGTTCACAGCAAACGAATTAAAATCCATAATTGCTCAACCGCCCGTGCCAGTGGAATCTTCCGAATTACTAACTTATCTCCCAAACAAAGAAGGTAACTGTAGTCCCCATCGTAGCAGTCTCAGCACACGCCAAAGACATAAGGCGAAACCGCGCAGAAAGTGAACACAGCAACTGTTTCCCTGTCATACGATATCATCATTCATCGTAAACAAGCGGGATATCGAAGCAGGATAAAAACGGATGAGACAACAGCTCACGGTGTGCACAGAGCACTTAACTCAGTAGCTCCTGCAACAAGCCGACTTGGAAAATATGAGGAAACGCAAGAGGAAAACTTTTCAGACATAGCCTTCAATGGTTCCTGCCGCATATCCACCATATACCATGGGAGTTCACGTCCTCCCGAAAATGATGATCGTCATAGCACTTGATGATGTTAGGCCGTCCATTGATGACTCCAATTCCAAACATATAGACACACAGTGGTGGTAAGTTATCATTTCCAATCCAACAGAAGCCACATGACCTGTAGTTAGTAAAACCACAGAGAGAATATGATTTGTGACCTTCACTGATTCACTCTTAGTTGTGAATGTGTAGTTTACACAAGAGGAGAAGTTTTCAACTACAGTGATCCCATTTAAGGCAATTCTGGATAGCAAGGCAAGTCTCCTTATAGCAGCAGAACTGATGTTCTCGCGCCCTTCTTGTAGCTGCCGCACACGATTCTGATGTCTCATTAACTTGGACATGATTCAAGAACAATGTCAGATTAACATTCCATAGATATGGCTCTGCTGATGAAATGCTTGGTGCAACAGTTGTATCAATCATACTGGAGGCTCCTGGTCTGTGGTCATTAATATCACAGACGGCACATGGTGTTGTTATATTCAGTATTTCTTTCTGGGGTGTAAATATGTGGCACACCATGGAGAGTGGTTTGTGGTCACAGTAATCCCATTAAAGGCAATTCTAGGGTAACATGGCATAGCTGTTTCAGAACAGCACAATCCTGTGATGTTTTCTGTGTTCGCTATAAAGCTGCTGCTGCTACACAATCCTGACCAATTATAGGTGTGGACATTATTCACTTGCAATGACACAACTGCTTTGTTTACATCATAAACCTCTGGAAGCGAATCATTTATGGACTAATAGTACAGTTTATTCTTCCATCGGGGATATCTTCATTGAGTCCCCAAAAAAAAGGTCTTTGGTTAAAAAGCACATATGCTTTTGAGTTAAACACACAATGAGCCCACTTCATAGATTCAAAATGATCCTTGCCAATGTATCCGTTTGGCACAAGTTAGGGTCCTTAGCTACAACGTCCCAAACGTCTGAAACGAATAACGACTTTATCTACAGCGAAGGTTAACGAACTGTGAACAAACATTTATGTTCAAACCTTGAAAACATTTTCAAAAATTTGCCAACTCGCAGCAATATCATATCTCGTGTTGTTCAATGTAAACATTGCTTAGTCCATAGCTCGAATATAAATAAGCTGCCATTTTGGTGCGTCCCTGACGTCCTTCTTCAAACATCTCTTACAGGATCTTACAAATAAATTTATTGTAATAATGATGCAGAATTTGTGTTATTGTCAATATCTCTTTGATTGTATCATATAATTTTATTGTAATAATGATGCAGAATTGTATGTTATATTTGTTGAAGGATTGAATCAAGGTGTGATAAGGCAGATATAGAAATGAAATATCTATAATGATCTCAAGGGGAACCCCTGATTAGTTAACAATTTTCTAATTTAAGTGAGTGTCATACATTTATTGAGAGACTGAAAGAAAGTGAGATACAAGGGAAGAAAGAGAGATATAAGCCGGGGGGGAGGGGGGGGGAGAGATAAATACAGAGAGAAATATAGTTATTGAGTTATTTATTTTAAAATTGGATGATTAGAAAATGAATATGTAATCTTTTTTGATATAGACACTATTTGTATTTGTATGGTTTTTCTACTTCACTCATTAGTTGCAAGCTGGGATTTGTTTGTCATGTCCAAAAGTGAATAAATGTGGAGAAACAACTTATAGACCACATAGTTTCTTGCAGGATCAGCAACTCAAAATAGATCATAATATCACTGTATTATTTCTATAGAGTTATATAGCAACAGTGTATGTCTATGGTGATTGGAACTTTGATATAGAAGACTTATTGCATTGTATTACCTTCTAGGGCAGACAAGATGTACCCTTTCCAGTAAGAATCTGAAAATAAAAATTCACTCTAGTCATTTCATCACCAGGATCTAAGAGTCAATGGCTAAGATCAAACATACGATATTTAACTCTGCCCATCATCAGCTTTACTGTACCCACAAGCTGAATTTGTATTGTAGCCTAGTTCTGTGCTTTTTTAACTCCTATTTCTCTATTTGTGGTTGATTTACTTTCATTTTCCAGACATCCAAAGCTCAACCGATATCAGATCAATTCTACTTCCTCAAAGACCGGATAAATGAACACCTTATATGGAGCTACAAGGCAACTCAGAAATACCTGCAGATATCATTACATGGCAATGTGCCAAAGGGCATCAGCTCACAGGCTTCTGAATCCATAAAAACAACATCTCCCATACTTAACCATCAAAACAACACAGGAAAGGGTGTCAGGTTAAAAAAGAGGCAAATCATGGGTGGGCCGAGCAGATGTCATCAAACAGGTGTATGGGCTTACCAATATCAATGCTGGTGAGGAGTGGATACCGGTGCCTACATCATTCAAGGGGACATTCTTGTGTATTGTCACACTCGACAGGAAATGTAGGCAACCGGACTCAGTCGTGGTCAAAATGAAGGTCAATGGTGCTCATCTGGGATAACACCAATGAGAAAGATAGTCATCTATACAGACAGATCTGTAAGACGACACCAAAGGAGTGCATGAGCATTTACAGCATGCTCAGCAGGTAGAATAGTCAAGGAAAACAGTGGTGCATACATTATGACCATGAGTAGCATGACGATAGAGGTGATGGCAGTGACCAAGGCATTCATCTGGTTAGAGTCACAAGACTACACCCACACCTGTATACTGAGTGATTTGATGAGCATGATAAGAAAAGTGGAGGTGGGATCTGTATGTATGCAATGGGTAGAGTCATTACGGAAGTCAAAAATACGTATGTAAGGTCACCTTTGTCTATGTCCCAGAACATGCAGAAGTACAGGGAAATGAAAGAGTGGACAGATTGGCTAGCTGTGCTATTGTTTATGATGGTCAACCAATGGATTGGGTGAATATTATCAATGCCTTCTGGGAAGGACACAGGACTTCGACAACCATGAGTCCACATCACTCCTTCGGATAAAAGAAGTGGGAGTTAAGATGGGCATCGCCAGAAAAGAGAAACTTAGTGGGCATATAAGAAGACTAATCAACCAACACAGAACTGGAGTCATCATTCGCTGGACATTCTGAGACTTGGTGAGGAGGGGATCTAAGCACCTATGGACATGTTCGGAGCACAATGATGATGACCCGCTAATAACTCAATATCCACCAAAACCTATCCAAATTTGCTGACATACAGTTTTGCAAGTGGTTACACTTTTAAGGATTGTTTTATTCTATTTATTTGTAAATTACATTTTTACCCACTTGTACAAAATATATCTTTGTTTTTAGAAAAGACAATTTGTTAAATTATTGAATAAATTTGTGACAGCCATTAATGTCATCCTACAACTTTACCATTCACTAACTTATAAAAAACTACTAGCATTTTTCAAGAAAGAATATTCAACATCATAGACAGTTGTTTATCACTGACACTTTAGTTAATTTGCTCATTTTTGTCTTTGCTTGAAGTTACAATACATTTCTTCTGTTATACATTCAAAATGATGAAGAAGTCATATCTTAAAATTTAAATACTTTTGTCATTACAAATTGAACATTGCATCCCCAAAACTCTCAGATTTACCAATCTATGACCTCTTTGTTACAAGCATTAACTCTTAAATTATCATTCACACACAAATATTTACATTAGCTAAACATTTTACAATTTGTATGTGATGTCACAAATTGAAACCACTCACATAAAATATCTTTTAGAAGAATAAGGAGAATGTACTAGTATCAGGACATCTTCATACATAAATGCTGTTAAATTTCAAAGATTGGAACCAAAATACCACTTTGATATAGCAACAAGCAGCTGTGCAATTTAAAATATAAAGTACTTTAATACCCAGTGAAGCTGGCTATATATTTGATTTTGTTCAATTCATTTTTCATGCCTTGACATGGGCAATCAATGAGGCCCACAGTTCTTGTTCATGAACTTTATTGTTGAATAGCTTCCTTCATGCTATTATGATGTCACATTATATATGATTTTATTTATTTGTCATCCTATGCAATTTTTTGCAAGGAATTTTGTGAAAAGGTTATCAAACTTTTAGACATATTTAATTTTGAAAGAAACAAAATCCGTGTATTTTTATCAAGTGCAAATATATAATTTAACAAAAGCAATTATTTGTTACTGACATCTGACAACCAGTTAGCACTCTTGTTAGATGTGATGTTCTGTATTGTTACTAATGCTCTAAAAAAAATAATCTGTTTCATTAATTTGTATTAACTATTGTTAATTTATTTCTTTATTACACAAAAGCATATATATCAGGTGCAAAGTAGGTCTACTTGTTAAAGGTGAAATTGGCTCTTTTTACACAAAGAGCCCAGGGTTTGAGATTGGGTTCATCAGTCATCTCAGCTGAATAAAATAGATATGTGACCTGTAGTGAGGGAAGTAATGGCATAAAGAAGAAGATATACAATGTGACCAAGAGAGTGATGCTCCATTACTCCACTCCTCAATGTTGGTAATGATTGTAATCATGTGATGACTAAAAGAGTATGCCTCTTCTACATCCACCCCTAGAAGAAAGTTAAGTGAGTGTGGTTGTATTGTGATGCCACTTTACTCCACTCCTCAATGTTGGTAATGCTTGTAATCATGTGATGACTAAAAGAGTATGCCTCTTCTACATCCACCCCTAAAAAAAAGTTAAGTGAGTGTGGTTGTATTGTGTTCTGGTTTGGAGTAAAATTCTGATATTTCCACTTTTGGCCCAACACTTCAGCGCCTCATTTTTCAGTACTGGATTGTCTTCCCTAATCATTTGTCCAGATTAAACTAGTTACTGGGTAAAGGCATCAAGATGCATAGAAATTTGAAGCTGCTGTAAAGCTGATTAAAATAATGAAAATTAAAAAAAAGTAAAAAGTGGTATGGTAATAGCTTTAAATGGTGAGAAACAAAACAAAAGTGGTATGGTAATAGCTTTACGTAGGTGAGAAACAAGTGGTATGGTAATAGCTTAACGTAGGTGAGAAACAAAACAAAAGTGGTATGGTAATAGCTTTACGTAGGTGAGAAACAAGTGGTATGGTAATAGCTTAACGTAGGTGAGAAACAAAACAAAAGTGGTATGATAATAGCTTTACGTAGGTGAGAAACAAGTGGTATGGTAATAGCTTAACGTAGGTGAGAAACAAAACAAAAGTGGTATGATAATAGCTTTACGTAGGTGAGAAACAAACCAAAAGTAGAACATTTCAGCCAAGAAGGCCTTCAGCTGGAACAATAAAGCTTTTAGTAAAGGCTGGCATAACCTTAAACAAAAATACATTTTCTTAAAATAAAAGATTACTTACTGACTTATGCACATGCACCACCAAGAATTGTGAGGAGCTGCAATATTTTTGTCCTGAGTCTAAGTGTATTGTATTTGACAGTTATTAACCTTTACTGCTGCTAGGTTTTCTGTGACATTGTCTATCTGTATGACTTTTGGTCTGCCTTGAGACCAGTCTATCAACTCTTGCAGGTACACAGCAAGTCAGTGGTTTAATGCATATAATCCAAAATTTGCTTGTGTCTCTATGCATTTAGTGCTAGTTGTGATTTCAACAGTTCACCTGAATTTCACCACTTCTTATTCTGTATTTTACAGTAACCAGTAATGGTTGTGACATTTCACATGTTGTGATCTTTCTCTCTAATATGCCTACCTTAAATATAGGACTATGTTTGAGATAGTTAAATTAATAGAGCACTTGCAACTAAACTCGTGCTAAGTCAAATGTAAGACATTTATTATAGCGTTTGAAAAGCTAAATTTTAATGGAGGAAAACTTAATATATTTAATACAGTATTTGTAACTTAAACTTTAACCTTTGGAAATGTAAAACAGTCATAGAGTACATCAAACTAAACTTTAATCTTTGGAAAAGTAAGACCATTAATGCAGTACTTCATCTAAACTTTAATCTTTGAAAATTTAAGACCATTAATGCAGTACTTCAAATTAAACTTTAATCTTTGGAAATGTAAGACCATTAACACAGTACTTCAACTATACTTTTTAATCTTTGAAAATTGAAGAACATTTATACAGTACTTCAAACTAAACTTTTTAATCTTTGGAAATGTAAGAACCATTAATACAGTACTTCAAACTAAACTTTTTAATCTTTGAAAATTGAAGAACATTAATACAGTACTTCAAACTAAAATTTAATCTTTGGAAATATAAGAACCATTAATAAAGTACTTGAAACTAAACTTTAATTTTTGAAAATGTGTGACCATTAATACAGTACTTCAAACTAAACTTTTTAATCTTTGAAAATTTAACAGCGTTAATACATTACCTCAAACTAAACTTTACTCATTGTAAATTTAAGACTGTTAATGCATTGCCTCAAACTAAACTTTAATCGTTGTAAATTTAAGACAGTTAATACATTATCTCAAACTAAACTTTAATCATTGTAAATGTAAGACCGTTAATGCATTACCTCAAACTAAACTTTACTCATTGTAAATTTAAGACAGTTAATACATTATCTCAAACTAAACTTTAATCATTGTAAATTTAAGACCGTTAATGCATTACCTCAAACTAAACTTTACTCATTGTAAATTTAAGACAGTTAATACATTATCTCAAACTAAACTTTAATCATTGTAAATTTAAGACCGTTAATGCATTACCTCAAACTAAACTTTACTCATTGTAATTTAAGACTGTTAATACATTACCTCAAACTAAACTTTAATCGTTGTAAATTTAAGACTGTTAATACATTACCTCAAACTAAACTTTAATCGTTGTAAATTTAAGACTGTTAATACAGTGCTTGCAACTAAAACTTTGACAAAGGAGAATTCATGTTAGTTAAAACACAATCCATATCAAACGTCAGCAAAGATCTGTGAGATACTTTCTCTTGTACAGTTCACTCAGAGGCAGGACTTAGTGAATGGTTTCAGAAAGGGTTGAAGCAAGAGTGTACTTCATCTCCCTTGTTTTATGGAACTGCCATCGACTTCATACAGCAGTGATGCTTTACAGGTTCCAAAGGCATTGAATAGTTACTTGAGTCTCATATAGAGGATCTTGACTTTGTAGACACAATAATTCTTATCTGTAGTTATGTGAAAACAGTGTAAGAAAAAAACAAATGTCATATCATCAATTGGTAGCAGAATATTTTCTGCTGCTTTACTCCCAAGTTTGAGACCTGATCATCTACACTGATGGCTTGGTCACAAGAGATGTTCAGAGTGGTTGGTATTTTGTGTAATCTAATGGAAAGATGATGGATAAAGGTGCAGTAGCCCACAAGACCTCCAGCAAATTTATGGACATTGTGCTTTGACGGGAGCTATCACTTGGCTGGTTAAGAGACCAACAACATATGTTGTCTTCGCGATTGATTTGACTGACTAAGGATGTTTCGTCGGATTGACATGAACACACTCCACAGGCAGTGGGTGCACCTACTCCACATGTCTCCTGTTAGCAACCAAACTTTGATATACTGCTCTGGACACTCGGATGTTCGTGGCAATGAAATAACCGAGAAGTTTGCGGGGTCTGTAATTACGCAAGAAATATTAGAAAATTGACATGTATCACATAATGATGGCTTGAATGGTGGAACACGGCGTCATGAAGGACGAATGCATGAAGGAACTCAACACGATGAACCATAAGTGGATGAACATTTCTATGCCTGCTGGAACGGGCGACGGAGCAGATATGGGAATGCCCTGACTTCGGTGACGCCAGTTCGTACTAAAGACTTACATAATATGACTTGTGTTAGTCATGCCTCGTATCGCTGTGTGCATGTCTATGTTGGTCACATCTCCTATCTTTGTGTGTGCATATCTGTGTTAGTCACCTCTAGTGACTCGGGCAGATGCTGCTCGTAAACCTGGGAGGGCCGACCATTTAAGGGCAGAATCCCCCTACAGAAAAGATCATCTGCTGCCTTGCAGGAAGATTGGGGACAATCAAAGGCTAAGGAGTGCAAACCTGAATAAAATGCTGGCTGAAATCGGATGCACTGGGCCACTGGCGCAGAACACAGTGCAACGTTTTAACGGGTGTTCAATCAGAGTGGATCTGGCAGACTCTAATTGTGATGTTCTGCCTGTCGGGGCGATCAACACACTTAACCTTACAGCTGACTTCATGTGAAAGTCTGGAATCCTACTCTGATTGAGTCCTGATCGCAGAGAGAGAGAGAGAGAGAGAGATGACTTGTAATCAACCACGAAAATTAAATAAATTTAGAAAAAAATGAACCTGAAAGAAATAGCATTTAATGAAATAAATCACTAGATATAAATCACAAGCTGCATAGATCAAGAAGAAGGCACAAATACATACTTTAGAATCGGAAGAGTAAAGGCAGCAATGACTTTCGAAAAATGGAAATCAAAATTACTCAGCACAAAAACAAAGCTCAGAATTTTTAAAACAAATGTAGTGTTCACCCTTAACTTATGTATACGAGAGAAGAAAAAATGAATGTATTAAGAAAATAAAAGAAAGATAATTCTCCAAATCTCGCTTAAGGATAAAACACCTGGTACAGACTTACTCATTGCGGAGTTCTATAAACATTTTCCCCACTTCATAGGAACACTCCTGCTGAAGGTTTTTAAAGATTCCTTTCACAAAGGACATCTACCTCCGAGGATCAACGTGTCATACATCTCCTTACTCCTGAAGAACAATATAGATAAGACACAAGTAACAAACTACAGACCGATATCGCTGCTCAACGTAGACTATAAAATACTGACAAAGCCCTGACGAATAAGCTAAAGCCGTTCATGTTCTCACTCGTCCCCGAAGACCAGCAATGCAACATCCAAGGCTAAAATAAAAACAACCACTTCATACGATACATCATCACCTACACACATACAAGAAACATACCTTCATCGATTCTGTCCTTGGACCAAGAAATGGCTTTTGACAGGGCGTCGTACACTCCTACTTACAGAAAACGCTGCGCAACTGCAATATGGGAGACAACTTTCGACGATGCATCAACATCCTGTACTCCAGACCTGAGTGTTGCCATACCACTTTTTTCCTATTCTTTTTTTAAATTGTCCAAATTCTGTGAATATATTGAGGATGCTGTCTATTGATCTAGTGTTTGATGGAAAGAAGACAGTGATGTCAGCATACGCTAACAATTTCTGCTCTCCTTTCCCTGACATGAATGTGCCCTTTATGGAACTGTCTCGTCTGATACTCTCAAGGAACGGTTCTATGGTCAGCGCGTAAAGTGGAAGAGAGAGGGAACACCCCTGTCGAACCGATCTAGTTAGCCTGATTATCTCTGTGAACGAATGGTTCACTAGAACTTTACTTTGAGGTGTAGAATAAAGATGTGTATCCACTGTATGAAGCGTCCTCCTATGTTGTTGTTCAGTAGTTTTTTGTGGGGGTAGAAAAGAGCTTCTCTAGAAGACTTTTTCTTGGTCGAGAGTAGGATGGAAGACTGGCTGTCTTTGTCATGAGTGTACTTTATATGTCTCGTATAAAGTGTGTGCGCTGGTGGACGTTTCTCTCTTGTACATTACACTGTTGGCCTTTATGAAGGAGTGTTGTCATGATAGGTTTGAGATTGTCAATGCTTTTGTTAGAATGTTGTAGTCTGTGTTAAGTAGGGAAATGGGGGTGTAATTTTTAAGAAGCTACTTGCCTGTGTTGTCTTTCCGGAGCAATGTTAGTAAGACATGTTTATGCTTGGAGTAAGTTATTTCTTTGTGAATGAGTCTGTGTACATTCTGAGAAGAAGAGAGCCTAAGAGAGAAAAGAAATGTTGCAAGAATTATATTGTAAGGCTGCCAGGCGCCGGAGATTTGTACTTCTGCACTTCTTGTACTGCCTCTGTTTTGTCAGCTAGTGTGAGTTCTGCGTAAAGTTTTTCCCAGTCGGCGTCTGGTAGTTTACCTGTGTATTGCATTAATTTGTCTCGTATTTGTGAATGTGAACAGGATTTTAAGCTGCTTTCATTTTCATATTAGCATTATTGTCTGCTTCTTTCTTAATAGTGTGATTTTTTTTATGTGTTTCTTTTCATACTATGATTTTAAACTGATTTTTTTCTTCATGCTAGTATTTTAAATTGTTTCTCTGGTCATTTTAGGATTTTCAAAAGGTTAACTTTTGAAGCTAGAAATATAAACTCTCTCATAACTCATACATTTTAATCTCTGTCTATTACTGCTAGAAATTTTAACAGCCTATTTCTCATCTCTCTTTCTTATATATATATCTTAATGTTTAATATACATAACTGCATCTCTCTTCCTCCCCCCTCTCTTTCTCACCCTCTCTCTCTCTCTCAATGTCTTAATGTTAGAATTTTAAACTGCCACTCTCCCTCTTCCAGTGACATGGATTATGTGCAACTATCTATCTCCAACTCCTCTCCCTTTTTCTACTAGAATTTTGAAATTTCAACTGCATAAATTTTCTTAGTTTTTTTTGTATATTTCTCTCTCTCTCTCTCTATCTCTCTCTCTCTCTCTATCTCTCTCTCTCTCTCTCTCTAACATTATCTTTTCTAGACTCTACAGTGAAGTGATGAGACGGCATCAGCTAATTTTTATAAATTAATTTCTTTGGACCCGTGATCTATAAAAATGTTTAGAAACTTTAAACAGTTCATTATCAGCTAAGAAAATAATAATTCTTTGAAGAATATATATTTAAATGTTGCTTAATATTTACAGGCACGGTTCGTTCTAACATATCAAACTTAAATGCAAAAAAGTGTTCTACCGTTGAATTGTTGATGAAAATGTTGATATAAACTTATATGCTTAAGAAATTAAATGTAATTTTGCTTTATTATAAGGGAAGTAACTCCAATTATATTAATAGTTAAGAATTCTTTATACGCCGATATATTGAAATTGTAAATTGTCAAAAGTTTTATTGATATGCATATTGTTTCCCGGAAAATAGTTTTCTCATAAATGTGCAAGCTCTTTAATAAATTCCAATAAAATATTGCAAACTCTTAAGAATCAAATTAAAAATATGTACCTTTCCTAATTTGTGGTTGCAAATATTAATTATTTATACTTTCTGTCAAATTAAAAGTTATCTTCCTTTGATCACAAAAAAGTCAACTTTTGTCAAATAAAAAAACGATTCTGTATAAAGTCCTGTGTAGTGAACATGTTTTTGAATTTACGTGAAATTGAATATAAAAAAACGAGCTTCTATTTGCAGGCGATCAGGCGCTAATACATGAAACAATAGCAGACCTAAAAGAACACTTAAACAAACTGAACATCACAGGCACAAAATATATCATGAAAATCAACATCAACAAAACAGAAGTCATGAATGTCGGTGAAAATAAACAGAACATCAACATAACTATAGAAGGCAGACAACTAAAACAAGTAGAGGAATTCAAATACCTAGGAAGTCTAATGACAAACGATAATTCCCAAACAGCAGAGATAGAATCAAGATGCAACAAAGCTTGTCAAATCATCGGTCAGTTATCACCACTATTGTCCAATAATGAAATAACACTGGAGGCAAAACGAGCACTATACAATACAATCTTCATCCCAACGTTGTGCTACCAATGCCAGACCTGGACCCTGGATGCGAAAACAATAAGAAAAATAACGTCTACAGAGATTAAATGTGTTAGACGAATGACAGGAAACAGTCTGAGAGATAAGATCAGAAATGAAGAACTGAGAAAAAAGCTAGGAATAGCCCCCACCATAGAATATAATAGGAAACAACAGATAAAATGGTTTGGCTACGTGACAAGGCAGAAAGAACAAAACACAACACAGCGAGCCTTCAACAAACGTTGTGAGAAAACCAGCCCCAATGGTCGACCACGAAAAAGATGGGTCGATGGAATATTAGAAGCACTAGGAAACATAACAGCAACAGAGGCGAACAGAAGAGCAAAAGACCGCAAATTATATCTCCCCTCGACGCTGAAAGGCAGATGAGGAAGGAAAGAAGTAGAAGAAGAATATAAAATTTGTCTTATTCATCTAGACCGCTGGCTTGTATTGGGTAAAGAAGTTGTTCACACGATGGAGCTGTGTTTACAGCATGTGTTCAAAATATCCACTGCAGGCCTCAAGACATTCTGAGACTTGTCTCTTACTAATTTCGAAAACCTTCTGTATCTATATATCTATCTTTCGTTCGCCTGAAGTATTGTCTATATCGGCAATGTCTTTACCTGTATAAATGTTACCATCTTTTGTCATTTTTGCAGTGGTGCATCTAGTCTTGTCTGTAGTGTTGTATTATAATGGTATAAGTGGACTTTCCTCAGTCTACTATATTCAGTGCATTCTTGAAATATGCGTTCCTCTGTCTGGGGAGCCTGTCCATATGTACATGTAGTTGAGGTACCGATCTTGAATTTTGTAGACACGTGACTGTGGAGTCATTCCTGTTCTAATGCGTATAATGATGACTTGTTCCCATCTATTCATATAATGAAAGGCATACTGATTTGGAGCATTTGATCTTCTGATTGATTTGATTATCTGTTTCTTATGATGGTATGTAACCAGCGCATCTGGTTGTGTGCCTGTTGCACATTCTTTTGAAAGCTGATCTGCTCTCTAGTTTCCTGGTATTCCATAGTGAGATGGGATCCACTGCAGGGCAATCCTGTGGTGTTTGTAGAGTTCAGTCAATAAAGTTAGCAGATGTAGCAACTTTCTGGATTGCAGTGCCTGGAGCACTGATCTTGCATCTGTCAAAACCTCTACAGACTGTGGGCTAAGATTACTGTTCAGCAGTTTTTCTATTGCCAACTTTATTGCTTGCATTTCTGCATCGTATTTGTGATAATATTTCCCTGTTGCTATTTTTTCCATATACCTAGTGTTATTTTTTGAGTACTCTATGTAGACCCCTGCTCCCCCTTTATTTTCTATATATTGATCGAGTCACCGCACAGTGACATTATAAACACCAGGCTATAACACTTGTTACTACAAGTTTGATAAACTATTCAGAACTTGATTCTCAATTAAAATTAAAAAAGAATGACTGCCTCTCTATTTTAATGCTTGAGATGTAATTGTCTATCGCTATTTACATAACAGGATTTTAAGCTGCTTTCATTTTCATATTAGCATTATTAACTGTTTCTTTCTAAATAGTAGGACTTTTAAATGTATCTCTTTTCATACTAAGATTATAAACTGCTTTTATCTTCATGCTAGTATTTTAAATTGTCTTTCTGGTCATTCTAGGATTTTCAAAAGGTTAACTTTTGATTCTAGAAATATAAACTCTCTCAACTCCTACATATTAATCTCTATCTATTAATGCTAGAAATTTAAAATGCCTATCTCTCATTCCCTTTCTTCTATCTGTATCTTAATGTTTAATATATATAACTGTATCTCTCTTTTTCGCTCTTTCTCTCTCTCTCTCTCTCTCTCTCTCTTTCTCTCAATTTCTCTCTGTCTCTGTCTCTGTCTCTTAATGTTAGACTTTTAAACTGCCACTATCCATCTCCAGTGACATGAAGTATGTGCAATTTTCTATCTCCAATTCCTCTCCCTTTTTCTACTACAATTTTGAAATTTCAACAGTTTAGTATTTTCCTAGTTTTTTTGTATACCTCTCTTTCTCTCTCTAACATTATCTTTTCTAGACTCTACAGTGAAGAGATGAGACGGCATCAGCTAATTTTTATAAATTAATTTATTTGGACCCGTGATCTATAAAAATGTTTAGAAACTTTAAACAGTTCATTATCAGCTAAGAAATATAATAATTCTTTGAAAAATATATATTTAAATGTTGCTTAATATTTACAGGCACGGTTCGTTCTAACATATCAAACTTAAATGCAAAAAAGTGTTCTACCGTTGAATTGTTGATGAAAATGTTGATATAAACTTATTTTCTTAAGAAATTAAATGTAATTTTGCTTTATTATAAGGGAAGTAACTCCAATTATATTAATAGTTAAGAATTCTTTATACGTCGATATATTGGAATTGTAAATTGTCAAAAGTTTTATTGATATGCATATTGTTTCCCGGAAAATAGTTTTCTCATAAAATTTGCAAGCTCTTTAATAAATTCCAATAAAATATTGAAATTCTTAAGAATCAAATTAAAAATATGTACCTTTCCTAATTTGTGGTTGCAAATATTAATTATTTATACTTTCTGTCAAAAATTAAAAGTTATCTTCCTTTGATCACAAAAAAGTCAACTTCTGTCAAATAAGAAAACGATTCTGTATAAAGTCCTGTATAGTGAACATGTTTTTGAATTTACGTGAAATTGAATATAAAAAAACGAGCTTCTATTTGCAGGCGATCAGGCGCTAATACATGAAACAATAGCAGACCTAAAAGAACACTTAAACAAACTGAACATCACAGGCACAAAATATATCATGAAAATCAACATCAACAAAACAGAAGCCATGAATGTCGGTGAAAATAAACAGAACATCAACATAACTATAGAAGGCAGACAACTAAAACAAGTAGAGGAATTCAAATACCTAGGAAGTCTAATGACAAACGATAATTCCCAAACAGCAGAGATAGAATCAAGATGCAACAAAGCTTGTCAAATCATCGGACAGTTATCACCACTATTGTCCAATAATGAAATAACACTGGAGGCAAAACGAGCACTATACAATACAATCTTCATCCCAACGTTGTGCTACCAATGCCAGACCTGGACCCTGGATGCGAAAACAATAAGAAAAATAACGTCTACAGAGATGAAATGTGTTAGACGAATGACAGGAAACAGTCTGAGAGATAAGATCAGAAATGAAGAACTGAGAAAAAAAGCTAGGAATAGCCCCCACCATAGAATATATAAGGAAACAACAGATAAAATGGTTTGGCTACGTGACAAGGCAGAAAGAACAAAACACAACACAACGAGCCTTCAACAAACGTTGTGAGAAAACCAGCCCCAAGGGTCGACCACGAAAAAGATGGTCGATGGAATATTAGAAGCACTAGGAAACATAACAGCAACAGAGGCGAACAGAAGAGCAAAAGACCGCAAATTATATCTCCCCTCGACGCTGAAAGGCAGATGAGGAAGGAAAGAAGTAGAAGAAGAATATAAAATTTGTCTTATTCATCTAGATACCACTGCTGTTGGCTGGCTTGTATTGGGTAAAGAAGTTGTTCACACGATGGAGCTGTGTTTACAGCATGTGTTCAAAATATCCACTGCAGGCCTCAAGACATTCTGAGACTTGTCTCTTACTAATTTCGAAAACCTTCTGTATCTATATATCTATCTTTCGTTCGCCTGAAGTATTGTCTATATCGACAATGTCTTTACCTGTATAAATGTTACCATCTTTTGTCATTTTTGCAGCGGTGCATCTAGTCTTGTCTGTAGTGTTGTATTATAATGGTATAAGTGGACTTTCCTCAGTCTACTATATTCAGTGCATTCTTGAAATATGCGTTCCTCTGTCTGGGGAGCCTGTCCATATGTACATGTAGTTGAGGTACCGATCTTGAATTTTGTAGACACGTGACTGTGGAGTCATTCCTGTTCTAATGCGTATAATGATGACTTGTTCCCATCTATTCATATAATGAAAGGCATACTGATTTGGAGCATTTGATCTTCTGATTGATTTGATTATCTGTTTCTTATGATGGTATGTAACCAGCGCATCTGGTTGTGTGCCTGTTGCACATTCTTTTGAAAGCTGATCTGCTCTCTAGTTTCCTGGTATTCCATAGTGAGATGGGATCCACTGCAGGGCAATCCTGTGGTGTTTGTAGAGTTCAGTCAATAAAGTTAGCAGAAGTAGCAACTTTCTGGATTGCAGTGTCTGGAGCACTGAGCCTGCATCTGTCAAAACCTCTACAGGCTGTGGGCTAAGATTACTGTTCAGCAGTTTTTCTATTGCCAACTTTATTGCTTGCATTTCTGCATCGTATTTGTGATAATATTTCCCTGTTGCTATTTTTTCCATATACCTAGTGTTATTTTTTGAGTACTCTATGTAGACACCCTGCTCCCCCTTTATTTTCTATATATTGATCGAGTCACCGCACAGAGACATTATAAACACCAGGCTATAACACTTGTTACTACAAGTTTGATAAACTATTCAGAACTTGATTCTCAATTAAAAATTAAAAAGAATGACTGTATCTCTATTTTAATGCTTCAGATGTAATTGTCTATCGCTATTTACATAACAGGATTTTAAGCTGCTTTCATTTTCATATTAGCATTATTAACTGTTTCTTTCTAATAGTAGGACTTTTAAATGTATCTCTTTTCATACTAAGATTATAAACTGCTTTTATCTTCATGCTAGTATTTTAAATTGTCTTTCTGGTCATTCTAGGATTTTCAAAAGGTTAACTTTTGATTCTAGAAATATAAACTCTCTCAACTCTCTTAACTCCTACATTTTAATCTCTGTCTATTAATGCTAGAAATTTAAAATGCCTATCTCTCATTCTCTTTCTTCTATCTGTATCTTAATGTTTAATATATATAACTGTATCTCACTTTTTCGCTCTTTCTCTCTCTCTCTCTTTCTCTCTGTCTCTGTCTCTTAATGTTAGACTTTTAAACTGCCACTCTCCCTCTCCAGTGACATGAAGTATGTGCAATTTTCTATCTCCAACTTCTCTCCCTTTTTCTACTACAATTTTGAAATTTCAACAGCATAGTATTTTCCTAGTTTTTTTTATACCTTTCTCTCTCTCTAACATTATCTCTTCTAAACTCTACAGTGAAGTGATGAGACGGCATCAGCTAATTTTTGTAAATTAACTTCTTTGGATCTGTGATCTATAAAATGTTTAGAAACTTTAAGCAGGTGATTATCAGCTAAGAAATATAATAAATCTTTGAAGAATATATATTTAAATGTTGCATAATATTTATAGGCATGGTTCGTTTTAACATATCAAACTTAAATGCAAAAAAAGTGTTCTATCGTTGAATTGTTGATGAAAATGTTAATATAAACTTATATGCTTAAAAAATTAAAAGTTATCATGCTTTATTATAAGGGAAACAACTCCTGTTGGATTAATAGTTTTAGAATTCTTTATACGTCGATATATTGTAATTGTAAATTCTCAAAAGTTTTATTCATAAGCAAATTGTTTCCCAGAAAGTAAATTTCTTATAAAATGTGTACGGTCTTTGAAAATTTGTATTAGAAATTGCAAATTCTAAACTATCAAATTAAAATACATGTTCCTTTCCTTAATTTGTGGTTGCAAATATTAATTATTTATAATTCCTCTCTAAAATTAAAAGTTATCTTCCTTTGCTCACAGAAAAGTCATCTTCTGTTTTTAAAAAGAAAACGAGGCTGTACAAAGTCCGGTGCAGTGAACATATTTTTGAAATTACGTGAATTTGTTTATAAATTTGTGTTATTCATGTAGATACTACTGCTGTTGGCGGGCTTGTATTAGGTAAAGAAGCTGTTCACGTGATGAAGCTGTGTTTACAGCATGTGTTCAAAATTTCTAGATCAGGCATCAAGATATTCTGAGACTTGTCTCTTACTATTTTCGAAAACATTCTGTAATGTTCTGCGGTGAGTTTTGCATTCAAAAAATGTTTCCCAATTTTCCGCATACGACTTTCTGAACGTAAAGCGGTACTTGATGTAATTCATCCGTGTTTTTTTTTTACTGCTCTACGGTTGTTCTTACTTGTTGACGCAACCGGAGAGATGAAACCATGCCTCATCAGTGAAGAATGTCACGTCAAGGACTTCATCACCTCGTTCAGAGATAAGGTTCTGAAACCACATGCAGTAGTTCAATCTGGATTCACAATCTCTTGCATGGAATTAAGACGATTCTCTCTCTCTCTCTCTCTCTCTCTCTCTCTCTCTCTCTCTCTCTCTCTCTCTCTCTTTCTGCGATCAGGACTCAATCAGAGTAGGATTCCAGACTCCCACATGAAGTCAGCTGTAAGGTTATGTGTGTTGATCGCCGCCCCCCCCCCCCCCCACAGACAGAACATCACATTTAGAGTCTGACAGATTCACTCTGATTGAACACCCGTTAAAACGTTGCACTTTGTTCTGCGCCAGTAGCCCAGAGCATCCGATTTCAGCCAGCATTTTATTCAGGTTTGCTTTCCTTAGCCTTTGATTATCCCCAATCTTCCTGCAAGGCAGCAGATGATCTTTTCTGTAGGGGGATTCTGCCCTTAGATGGTCGGCCCTCCCAGGTTTACGAGCACCATCTGCCCGAGTCACTAGAGGGGACTAACACAGACATGCACACACAAAGATATGAGAAGTGAATAACACAGACATGTACACAGCGATACGAGACATGACTATCACCTACACACATCAAGATATATGACACATGACTAACATTGACATGCACATAAAGATATGAGATATGACTGACATAGACATGCACAAACAAAGATATGACACATACCTAACATAGACATACACACAAAGATATAAGATATGACTAACATAGGCATGCACACACAAAGATATGAGATGTGACTAACATAGCCATGGACACACAAGGATATGAGATGTGACAAACACAGACATGCACACACAAAGATATGAGACATGACTAACATAAACATGCACACCAAGATGTGAGATATCCCTAACCCAGACATGCACACACAAAGATATGACACATCACTAACACAGATACAAACTTAGATATGAGGTATTACTAAACTCAGACGCACATAAAGATATGAGACATGAATAACACGGACACACCAAGATATGAGATATGACTAACATGACACACACTGAATTAAGACGATTCGATTAATCTGTAAGGACGATAGTGCGGCTAACACTTCAGAACCTTGTGGACGGTATTCGTTGGAAAAGTTTGCATGTTGAGGCAACCACCTTAAAGATGTATTAGGGCTCATTGTAATTCTGGTTTGCATATCAAGTTCTGTGTCTTCTGAAGGTGAAGCCCCTCCGGATTCGTATGCATCTACAACA
The DNA here is from genome assembly GCA_032433765.1 of Megaustenia siamemsis. NCBI lineage: Eukaryota > Metazoa > Mollusca > Gastropoda > Stylommatophora > Ariophantidae > Megaustenia > Megaustenia siamemsis. The sequence goes on along the minus strand of JAVIAB010000025.1, from coordinate 38,158,466 downwards.
CTATCCGTAGCACGAAACTTGTCAATCAAAGTCATAGCCTCATTGCGGTGGGAGACTTGTGAGTCTGGACATTTCAACACAAATTGTTGAATAACTTCTTCAGTATATTTGCTATCATTACCAAAGACGTATTAAAAAAAATATGTTTCCATTGTATAACAGCATTTCCCATCAGCAATGAAACCGTGAATATAATAGCGGCTTACTGTGTTATGTTTGTGACGGGATTGTTTATACAGAATGTGATGTAAATTTCAACAATCGGTGATTTTATTTCAAGAATATTGATCAAGTCACTCCATAGCGACATTATAAACACCCCATATTACACTTTATTCTACAAGTTTGATCAATTATTCTGAACTTGATTCTCAGTTTAAAAATAAAATAAAAAAGAATGACTGTCTCTCACTACTTTAATGCTTGAGATGTAATTGTCTATCTCTCTTTTCATAACATTATTTTAAGCTGCTTTTATTTTTCGTTTTAGTATTTCTAACAGTTTCTTTATTAATAGTAGGATTTCTAACTGTATCTGTTTTCATACCAATATTATAATCTGCTTTTTCACATCGTGCTTGTATTTTAAATTTTCTCTCTGGTCATTCTAGGATTTTTAAATGGTTAACTTTTTATGCTAGAAGTATAAACTTTCTCAACTCTCTTAACTCCTTCATTTTAATCTCGATCTCTATATATTACTGCTAGAAATTTCAACTCTCTCTCTCTCTCTCTCTCTCTCTCTCTCTCTCTCTTTCTCTCTCTCTTTCTCTCTCTCTCTACTATCTACATCTTAATGTTTAATATATTAAACTGCATTTCTTTTTTTCGCTCTCTCTCTCTCTCTCTCTCTCTCTCTCTCTCTCTCTCTCTCTCTCTCTCTCTCTCTCTCTCTCTCGTAATGTTAGGATTTTAAACTTCCTCTCTCCCTCTCCCGTGACATGAATTTCGCGTGCCCACGCGATGAGATAGTTCTGCAGTGCCACTGGCTCTTGAGTTTAGTAGAACGGTAACAGGCCTCGGCCTTGCCTTGGTACTGGGTGTATGATTTGTCTGTTTTCGAGTAAAAATTTGCCACAAGCTGGACCGCGGTCTGATCGAGTGTCTCACGGAAGCAGTGGCCTGACTTCATTTGTTGGGACAGCGACTATTGTTGTGACATGCTCACTAATCTTAAGTCCACGGTTTTGTCGCGGACACATAGAGTTATGCTGCTTGTGACGGACGTTACAGTGACTCGGGTGTGTCCATTATGAGCTGCACGACTTTTGTACAGAGTTCAGTGCTTTCAATATTACACAGTTTTCTATGCATCAAGTAGCACACCATTTTGAGAGAAGAACTCAGCGTGTTCTATGGAAAATTATGAACGATCGAGATGGACACTTTGTTGGTTGCTGGCTGAGCAGACATGGAGGTGCCCGACTGTAGTGAAGCCATTAAGTTCTAAGGGCAATGCTACGGCACATCTGCTTGTTTCAATCTTAAAGTGGTATTTTACTTCGTACGTTGAAACTTTTACAGCATTAATAAGTGAAGATGACCTGAGTTTAAAACAATTTGCTCATTCACAAATTGATATTTGATGGGAGTGGTTTCAATGTGTGACACCAGAAGTGAAGCTTCTAGTCAAGATAACAAGTCAAAGTAAAGGTCCACTTCCCTGTCTTGCTAGGCGTATGTGGAAAATGGTGTTAATGACCATATTTTCCATGACCACGCAAATTGTTTGGTGAACCGTTCGGTATCACTCTAGGCCGGCATTAATTCTTAAAAAAATATGGTACCCATTTACACAGATTGGATGAAGATTGGAGCATTGTCGGTCCGAAAATACCCACTTCTAGTTATTGAACTTTGACCTTTCTAATCAGGCAATGAGCACACTAACTACTCAGCTACAGAGGCTCCAAACTTCTGGCTTCATTAATTTGTGCATGAATGATGTTTTAACACAATAATACTTGTTATATATATTTGCCTTCGAAAATGTCAAATTTGACACGTTCTGTTTTGAAATATTCCATTTTTGAGCCACACATTCTTTAACCATTTAAGATATAAATAGAAAACTATCTTGATCAGTCGACACGAGGTGTTCGAGTCTGACTTTCTATTTTTGACGGTAGCAATGTGGCAAATTTTAGGCAAGAATAGATAGAGAGAAAAGATAGCGGATAGTTGAAATGATCTTATTCATTATATAATGAAAACCTATTGTATTCATGAAATGAGTTTAATTGAAGTTGAGGCATCCCCAAATCCGCTCCAACACTCGTCCCAGCTTTTCTCGCAGCGTAGGCAGACTGATTGTTCACGTAAGGTGTTGATTGTAAATACATTTGCTTTTCCCACCAAGCACTCCGGATCGACCAGATCCCATCACCAACTTCAGTCTCTTTAGTCTTTAAAAATATATATCATTGTCCCACCCATTCTCCTTAGTCTTTCAATATATACATCATTGTCCAACCCATTCTCCTTGGTCTTTCAATATATACATCATTGTCCCACCAATTCTCCTTAGTCTTTCAAAATATACATCATTGTCCCACCCATTCTACTTAGTCTTTCAAAATATACATCATTGTCCCACCCATTCTCCTTAGTCTTTCAATATATACATCATTGTCCCACCCATTCTCCTTAGTCTTTCAAAATATACATCATTGTCCCACCCATTCTCCTTAGTCTTTCAAAATATACATCAGTGTCCCACAAATTCTCATTATTCTTTCGAAATATACATCATTGTCCCAACCATTCTCCTTATTCTTTCAATATATACATCATTGTCTACCTATTCTCTTTAGTCTACCAAAATATACATCATTGTCCCACCCATTCTCCTTAGTCTTTCAAAATATACATCATTGTCCCACCCATTCTACTTAGTCTTTCAAAATATGCATCATTGTCCCACCCATTCTCCTTAGTCTTTCAATATATACATCATTGTCCCACCCATTCTCCTTAGTCTTTCAAAATATACATCATTGTCCCACCCATTCTCCTTAGAATTTCAAAATATACATCATTGTCCCACCCATTCTCATTATTCTTTCGAAATATACATCATTGTCCCAACCATTCTCCTTATTCTTTCAATACATACATCATTGTCTACCTATTCTCTTTAGTCTACCAAAATATACATCATTGTCCCACCCATTCTCCTTAGTCTTTCAATACATACATCATTGACCCACCCATTCTCCTTAGTCTTTCAATATATACATCATTGTCCCACACATTCTCCTTAGTCTATCAATACATACATCATTGTCCCACACATTCTCCTTAGTCTTTCAATACATACATCATTGTCCCACACATTCTCCTTTGTCTTTCAATAGATACATCATTGTCCCACACATTCTCCTTAGTCTTTCAATACATACATCATTGTCCCAAACATTCTCCTTAGTCTTTCAATGCATACATCATTGTCCCACACATTCTCCTTAGTCTTTCAATACATACATCATTGTCCCACACATTCTCCTTTGCCTTTCAATACATACATCATTGTCACACCCATTCTCCTTAGTCTTTCAATATATACATCGTTGTCTACCTATTCGCTTTAGTCTTTCAATACATACATCATTGTCCCACCCATTCTCCTTAGTCTTTCAATACATACATCCTTGTCCCACCCATTCTACTAGGTCTTTCAATACATACATCATTGTCCCACCCATTCTCCTTAGTCTTTAAATACATACATCATTGTCCCACCCATTCTCCTTAGTCTTTCAATACATACATCCTTGTCCCACCCATTCTCCTTAGTCTTTCAATACATACATCATTGTCCCACCCATTCTCCTTAGTCTTTCAATATATACATCATTATCCCACCCATTCTTCTTAGACTTTCAATACATACATCATTGTCCCACCCATTCTCCTTAGACTTTCAATACATACATCATTGTCCCACCCATTCTCCTTAGTCTTTCAATACATACATCATTGTCCCACCCATTCTCCTTAGTCTTTCAATACATACATCATTGTCCCACCCATTCTCCTTAGTCTTTCAATACATACATCATTGTCCCACCCATTCTCCTTAATCTTTCAGTACATACATCATTGTCCCACCCATTCTCCTTATTCTTTCAATACATACATCATTGTCCTGCCCATTCTCCTTAGACTTTCAATACATACACCATTGTCCCACCCATTCTCCTTAGACTTTCAGTACATACATCATTGTCCCACACATTCTCCTTAGACTTTCAATTCATACATCATTGTCCCACCCATTCTCCTTAGAATTTCAATACATACATCATTGTCCCACCCATTCTCCTTAGTCTTTCAATACATACATCATTGTCCCACCCATTCCCCTTAGACTTTCAATACATACATCATTGTCCCACCCATTCTCCTTAGTCTTTCAATACATACATCATTGTCCCACCCATTCCCCTTTGTCTTTCAATACATACATCATTGTCCCACCCATTCTCCTTAGACTTTCAATACATACATCATTGTCCCACCCATTCTCCTTAGACTTTCAATACATACATCATTGTCCCACCCATTCCCATTTGTCTTTCAATACATACATCATTTTCCCACCCATTCTCCTTAGACTTTCAATACATACATCATTGTCCCACCCATTTCCCTTTGTCTTTCAATACATTCATCATTGTCCCACCCATTCTCCTTCGTCTTTCAATACATACATCATTGCCCCACCCATTCTCCTTCGTCTTTCAATACATACATCATTGTCCCACCCATTCTCCTTATTCTTTCAATACATACATCATTGTCCCACCCATTCTCCTTAGACTTTCAATACATACATCATTGTCCCACCCATTCCCCTTTGTCTTTAATACATACATCATTGTCCCACCCATTCTCCTTAGACTTTCAATACATACATCATTGTCCCACCCATTCTCCTTAGACTTTCAATACATACATCATTGTCCCACCCATTCCCCTTTGTCTTTCAATACATACATCATTGTCCCACCCATTCTCCTTAGACTTTCAATACATACATCATTGTCCCACCCATTCCCCTTTGTCTTTCAATACATACATCATTGTCCCACCCATTCTCCTTCGTCTTTCAATACATACATCATTGCCCCACCCATTCTCCTTCGTCTTTCAATACATACATCATTGTCCCACCCATTCTCCTTAGACTTTCAATACATACATCATTGTCCCACCCATTCTCCTTAGACTTCCAATACATACATCATTGCCCCACCCATTCTCCTTAGACTTTCAATACATACATCATTGCCCCACCCATTCTCCTTAGACTTTCAATACATACATCATTGTCCCACCCATTCTCCTTAGACTTTCAATACATACATCATTGTCCCACCCATTCTCCTTAGATTTTCAATACATACATCATTGTCCCACCCATTCTCCTTAGACTTTCAATACATACATCATTGCCCCACCCATTCTCCTTTGACTTTCAATACATACATCATTGTCCCACCCATTCTCCTTAGACTTTCAATACATACATCATTGTCCCACCCATTCTCCTTAGACTTTCAATACATACATCATTGTCCCACCCATTCTCCTTAGACTTTCAATACATACATCATTGTCCCACCCATTCTCCTTAGACTTTCAATACATACATCATTGTCCCACCCATTCTCCTTAGACTTTCAATACATACATCATTGCCCCACCCATTCTCCTTAGTCTTTCAATACATACATCATTGTCCCACCCATTCTCCTTAGTCTTTCAATACATACATCATTGCCCCACCCATTCTCCTTTGTCTTTCAATACATACATCATTGCCCCACCCATTCTCCTTTGTCTTTCAATACATACATCATTGTCCCACCCATTCTCCTTTGTCTTTCAATACATACATCATTGCCCCACCCATTCTCCTTAGACTTTCAATACATACATCATTGTCCCACCCATTCTCCTTAGTCTTTCAATACATACATCATTGCCCCACCCATTCTCCTTTGTCTTTCAATACATACATCATTGCCCCACCCATTCTCCTTTGTCTTTCAATACATACATCATTGCCCCACCCATTCTCCTTTGTCTTTCAATACATACATCATTGTCCCACCCATTCTCCTTTGTCTTTCAATACATACATCATTGCCCCACCCATTCTCCTTTGTCTTTCAATACATACATCATTGTCCCACCCATTCTCCTTAGTCTTTCAATACATACATCATTGCCCCACCCATTCTCCTTTGTCTTTCAATACATACATCATTGTCCCACCCATTCTCCTTTGTCTTTCAATACATACATCATTGCCCCACCCATTCTCCTTTATCTTTCAATACATACATCATTGCCCCACCCATTCTCCTTTGTCTTTCAATACATACATCATTGTCCAACCCATTCTCCTTAGTCTTTCAATACATACATCATTGCCCCACCCATTCTCCTTTGTCTTTCAATACATACATCATTGTCCCACCCATTCTCCTTAGTCTTTCAATACATACATCATTGCCCCACCCATTCTTCTTTGTCTTTCAATACATACATCATTGCCCCACCCATTCTCCTTCGTCTTTCAATACATACATCACTGTCCCACCCATTCTCCTTAGACTTTCAATACATACATCATTGTCCCACCCATTCTCCTTAGTCTTTCAATACATACATCATTGCCCCACCCATTCTCCTTTGTCTTTCAATACATATATCATTGTCCCACTCATTCTCCTTAGTCTTTCAATACATACATCATTGCCCCACCCATTCTCCTTTGTCTTTCAATACATACATCATTGCCCCACCCATTCTCCTTTGTCTTTCAATACATACATCATTGCCCCACCCATTCTCCTTCGTCTTTCAATTTATACATCATTGCCCCACCCATTCTCCTTAGACTTTCAATACATACATCATTGCCCCACCCATTCTCCTTAGACTTTCAATACATACATCATTGCCCCACCCATTCTCCTTTGTCTTTCAATACATACATCATTGCCCCACCCATTCTCTTTCGTCTTTCAATACATACATCATTGTCCCACCCATTCTCCTTAGACTTTCAATACATACATCATTGCCCCACCCATTCTCCTTAGACTTTCAATACATACATCATTGTCCCACCCATTCTCCTTAGTCTTTCAATACATACATCATTGTCCCACCCATTCTCCTTAGTCTTTCAATACATACATCATTGCCCCACCCATTCTCCTTGTCTCTTAAGGAGTGAAGAACAAGCTTGATTATGTCCTCTTTGTCCATAGTAAAGCCTCACTCAGTATCAGAGCTGCCAGCGAGATTATCAGGTATTTCATTACCGAGTACACAAGAGAGCTTATCAGCTATTTCATTACCGAGTACACCATAGAGGGTATCAGCTATTTCATTACCGAGTACACCAGCGAGCTTATCAGCTATTTAATTACCGAGTACACCATAGAGAGTATCAGCTATTTCACTACCGAGTACACCATCGAGCTTATCAGCTTTTTCATTACCGAGTACACCAGCGAGCTTATCAGCTTTTTCATTACCGAGTACACCAGAGAGTTATCAGCTATTTCACTACCGAGTACACCATAGAGAGTATCAGCTATTTCATTACCGAGTACACCAGCGAGCTTATCAGCTTTTTCATTACCGAGTACACCAGAGAGTTATCAGCTATTTCACTACAGAGTACACCATAGAGAGTATCAGCTATTTCACTACCGAGTACACCATAGAGAGTATCAGCTATTTCATTACCGAGTACACAAGAGAGCTTATCAGGTATTTCATTACCGAGTACACCATAGAGAGTATCAGCTATTTCATTACCGAGTACACCAGCGAGCTTATCAGCTATTTAATTACCGAGTACACCATAGAGAGTATCAGCTATTTCATTACCGAGTACACCAGCGAGCTTATCAGCTATTTAATTACCGAGTACACCATAGAGAGTATCAGCTATTTCACTACCGAGTACACCATCGAGCTTATCAGCTTTTTCATTACCGAGTACACCAGCGAGCTTATCAGCTTTTTCATTACCGAGTACACCAGAGAGTTATCAGCTATTTCACTACCGAGTACACAAGAGAGCTTATCAGCTATTTCACTACCGAGTACACAAGAGAGCTTATCAGCTATTTCACTACCGAGTACACAAGAGAGCTTATCAGCTGTTTCACTACCGAGTACACAAGAGAGCTTATCAGCTATTTCATTACCGAGTACACCAGCGAGCTTATCAGCTTTTTCATTACCGAGTACACAAGAGAGCTTATCAGCTAATTCATTACCGAGTACACCAGCGAGCTTATCAGCTATTTCACTACCGAGTACACAAGAGAGCTTATCAGCTATTTCATTACCGAGTACACCAGCGAGCTTATCAGCTTTTTCATTACAGAGTACACCAGCGAGCTTATCAGCTTTTTCATTACCGAGTACACCAGAGAGCTTATCAGCTTTTTCATTACCGAGTACACCAGCGAGCTTATCAGCTTTTTCATTACCGAGTACACCAGAGAGCTTATCAGCTTTTTCATTACCGAGTACACCAGCGAGCTTATCAGCTTTTTCATTACCGAGTACACCAGAGAGCTTATCGGCTGTTTCAAGCTAAACCAATTATACCTCCTGTGTCTATGGCAATTGGGGCGGATTGGGGGGGGGGGGGAGTGTCTGAATGCCAGGAGTTGTCTTTCCCTGGATTCCCGTGCCCGTTGACCTAGATGTCTCAACACAGATGATTCTGACCGATTATACATGAAAGGATGTGTTATCCTTTTGGGTTTCCTCGGCGTTTTACTCGACATTCTTGTGAGTTTGTTTTCTTTGATATTATCATAGTTTCTATCGTTTTAACAGTAAAGCCTTTTGTTCACTTTCAGTCACATGTTCATCTAATAGTTTGTGTAGATTTTGTTGGTGTTATGCTTTCAATAACCTGTCATCTGGAATTGTCTATGCTGCTTCACCCTTCTGTAATGTCATATTTGCTATGTACAGTGTGTCCACAAAGCAAATATCTATCTGTTTCTTTGTTACTTTGATTGTTGACTGCGGTGAGTGAAAGACTGTATATCAGTCTTGGATGATGGAGGTGTTTACAATGACGCCCATGCCGAAATGTGTGGATGTTTTGTATTTCTATCTGTGCAGTATATCTGTTATCGTTGTGTCTAGATGTTGCCATATTGTTTTTTTTATTCCTCTTAATTAATTGTCATTATGAAACCAACAATGTCAGGTTTGAAAAATAATACTCATTATATTGCTCCTTATTTATGTTTTATATTATAACATTAAAATTTTTATATAAGTGAGGAAGATACTATGCAATCCATTTTTGACAATAACAACAAGAAAAAGAGTTCTTAAATGTTATGTAGAGCCAGTCTTAACACATTGATGTGAATCATGGACAATAGGACAACAGACAAGACAATCACTGGAGTCGGTAGAAATGTGGCTTTACAGAAGAATGTTGAGAATACAATGGACAGTTAATAAGAGTAATGAAAACGTTCTGAAAGAGGCCAAAGCAAAAAGAGAGCTAATTTCCGATATTATGAAGAAACAATTATCATTTCTTGGTCATGTAATGAGAGGTGAACAACTGGAATATATTCTGGAGATGATGATGATGATATATAAGCGTTACTTATATTTTCGGTGTAGTTAAGAGACATGTCAATAAGACATTCCAAAAAACACAATCTGTTGGTCTTGCGATTAGTGTGATACAAATTTAAAGGAACGGTAGAGGAAACAATAATAACAAAAGGTCCATGAAGTCTGTGTGTATTTTTGAAAGGTGTGACGTCGCATCGGCGTCCCTAAGAGAAGCATACTCAGGTACTGCAGTCGCATCGATGTCTCTAAGACAAACATACTCAGGTACTGGAGTCTCATAGATATTTTTAAGACAAACATACTCGGGTACTGGAGTCTCATCGATGTCTCTAAGACAAACATACTTAGGTACTGGAGTCTCATCGATGTCTCTAAGACAAACATACTCGGGTACTGGAGTCTCATCGATGTCTCTAAGACAAACATACTCGGGAACTAGCGTCTTTCGCTTGTCACTAACAAATATAGTAAACAAGGGAATGTAAAGACTTTTAAAATGTCTTTGCTTTCGAATATAATCATTCATTCCCTCATTCATTCATTATTTCTTTCTTTCTCACGAGTTAAATTATGTCTTTCTTTAAAGATCCACTTTGATTGCTGTTTATAGATGTATAAAACAGGTTAGGATTCAGTTTTAAATTGAAATGTGACCGCATTTTGACAGGTCCACACTAAATTTCTGTATTCAGATAGTAGAATAAGTGATTTTGTGAAATATTCGTGTGTTATTGTTTTTGGCAGTGATTTGAGTATAAAAGATCTGTACAGGGCTACCTGCTGTTTGGTGTATGTTTCTAGTATGTGTTGTAACGCCATTCTTGCTGTTATGATTGCGCTGTATTCGTAGAATTTGTGTTCTTCTGTTTCTTGTAAGTTTCGTCTGCAAAGTTAACACTTGGCCGTCTGCCCTGACAGGTGAGGTTATTTTCTTTTGTGGGTGTCACGCTGCTTATGAGTCTGTAGGTGACTTCCCTTGCTTTGGGAGAGATGTGTGGATTCTGGGTGTTTGATGAGGTGCTGGTGTAGTCCGTGAGAAAGTATTTTTGGCCTCTTGATTCTGAGTGGTAGAAAGGGGTTAAAACATAAATAAATAAAATGACCGGCACGCCAAGTGGCGTTCAAGTATTATGGTGCTAATGAGCATAATTTGTTTAGACTTTCGGCACATGATTTTTGGTGTAATGTGGTCGGTATTACGCCCGGATAGTAGAAGTGCTTGCTGTTTAATTCGGTGTTTGTAAATGGTGTTTGTTCTTTGATGTAATAAGTTGTCATGTCCTTGGAATGTAAGTTTTATTGAACATGGGTATTGTATTATTAAGTTTTGTTAATTAAAAAAAAACAACCTCAGTCCCATGTAGTAATGTGGAAATATGTGATTGGTTGTTGGATGATGCTGATCACATGACTTATTTGACAGATTTAAATTGTGTGTGTATGTCCTGTAGTGAAATCCCTCCTTGTTTTTGTGTGCTGTATCATTGTCTTGTGTTGTATGATGTGTCCAACAACTAAATGTCTAATCAGTTTGTTTATTTCTGTTTTTCTTGGCTACGGTGGGTCAAAGACTGTGGCTATGTGTGTTAGTCTTGGGATGATGTAAGTGCCTACAAGTATGCTACTGTCGATAATTGTGGATGTTTTGTATTTGTGTCTCTGCATCATTTCTGTTATCGTTGTGACTAGGATATATCTATGTGGATAGGTTCTGTCTGTGTTGCATTGATATGTTATCTTTGTGAATAGGTTCGGTCTGTGTTCCATTGATATGTTATCTTTGTGAATAGGTCCGGTCTGTGTTACATGGATATGTTATCTTTGTGAATAGGTCCGGTCTGTGTTGCATTGATATGTTATCTTTGTGAATAGGTTCGGTCTGTGTTACATGGATATGTTAGCTTTGTGAATAGATTCGGTCTGGGTTACATGGATATGTTATCTTTATGAAAAGGTTCGGTCTGTGTTACATTGATATGTTATGTTTGTGAATAGGTTCGGTCTGTGTTGCATTGATATGTTATCTTTGTGAATAGGTTCGGTCTGTGTTACATGGTTATGTTATCTTTCTGAATAGGTTCGGTCTGTGTTACCTGGATATGTTATCTTTATGAATAGGTTCGGTCTGTGTTACATGGATATGTATCTTTATGAATAGGTTCGGTCTGTGTTACATTGATATGTTATCTTTGTGAATAGGTTTGGTCTTTGTTACCTGGATATGTTATCTTTGTGAATAGGTTCGGTCTGTGTTACATTGATATGTTATCTTTGTCAATAGGTTCGGTCTGTGTTACATTGATATGTTATCTTTGTGAATAGGTTCGGTCTGTGTTACGTTGATATGTTATCTTTATGAATAGGTTCGGTCTGGGTTACATGGATATGTTATCTTTGTCAATAGGTTCGGTCTGTGTTACATTGATATGTTATCTTTGTCAATAGGTTCGGTCTGTGTTACATGGATATGTTATTCTGATTATATATTACAATATAATGTTGGAGATCGGTCTTATGAGAGGTACTCTCTTTTCTTCCACCTACCTAAGCCATGATGAATGGCAGCACATTATATACAGGACAAGAATTAATATTACGCGCAAGAGTTATCAGCGACAGTTACCGTGATAAGATGTTCATTTAATAAGGAACCAGTACGTCATGTAACAAACTTAGTGTTAGTGTTTAACAGAAAAGAAAAATAAATATTGCAAAACATATTTTTACGATCGTATAAAGAAATTCCTTTCTAATAAGACATCTTACGAATATATTTGCCAATTTTAAATTTAGTTTGGAATAATCCAATATAACTTTCTAAGTATTATTTTATTATATTTTGTTTAAATCATCGTACCAATATGGAAAAAGAAAGGTAGCGAAAGAGACTACAAGAAATATAGAGGTATATCGCTTCTTAGCCATGTAGGAAAGCTATACGCCAAAATCGTGGGGAAAAAAAGCTGAGACCAATAATAGAACTACAGTTAAGCGATTATCAAATGAGGTTCCGAAAAAAAAGAAAGGATGTACTGACGCTCTATCCACCTTAAAACAGTTTGCAGAAAAAAAAAAACGACTGAACACAATCAAAATTCGTACATAGCTTTCATTGACCAGAAAAAAGCATTCGACAGAGTAAACAGAGAACAGCTGTGGGAGATACTAACAACATACGGAGTAAGCCAACATATAATAAATCTAAGTCTCTACATCAACAGCAGCTGCACAGTCAGAACAGCGGCAGGCTACACCACTTCGAAGTTATATCAGGTGTAAGACAGGGGTGCGTACAATCCCCCCTACTGTTTATTACATACATGGACTATATATACAAGTTAGCCAACTCATCAGACACATAGGAGATCAGCGAGCTTTTATTTGCAGACGATCAGGCACTAATACATGAACAAATAGAAGACCTACAAGAACACTTAAATGAACGCAACAGCACAGGCACAAAATACAATATGAAATCAACATCACAAAACATAAGTCATGAGTGTCGCCAAACAATAAACAGAACATCAACATAACTATAGACAGCAGACAACTAAAACAAGTAGAGGAATTCAAATACCTAGGATGTTTAGTGACAAACAACAATTCACAAACAGCAGAGATAGACTCAAGATGCGGCACAAGTCTTGTCAAATCATTGGACAGCTATCACCACTATTGTCCAACAAGGAAATAACTCTAGAGGCAAAACGGGTGTGTACAATACAATCTTCATCGCAACGTTGTGCTACCAATGCCAGTCCTGGACCCTAGATGCAAGAACAATAAGAAAAATAACCTCTACTGAAATTAAATGTGTCGGACGAATGACAGGAAACAGTCTGAGAGATAAGATCAGAAATGAATAACTGAGAAAAAAAAAGTTAGGAATAACCCCGCCATAGAATTTGTAAAGAAACAACAGATATAAAGGTTTGACCATGTGACAATCAAAACACAAAACAACGAGCTCTTAATAAACGTTGCGAGAATACCAGACCCAAGGGTCGACCACGAAAAAGATGGATCGATGGAATATTAGAAGCACTAGGAAACATAACAGCAGCAGAGGCGAACAGAAGAGCAAAAGACCGCAAATTAAATCTCCCCTCGACGCTGAAAGGCAAAGAAAAAGAGGAAGAATTATTTTAGGAATTCCCTTGAAGAAAGATATCAAATATTATCTTCCTTTACTGGGTGTCCTTTAAAAAAATGAAGGTGTTTGTGCAATACATAAGCAATAAATAGATTGAGTTAAAAAAATATCAACTGGAGACTCATTTGTAACGTGAGGCAGTCGCAGTGCGTGACGAGAGAATTAAGTCGATAAAAAATATTAGTCCGTAAATGTATCCAAGGTCGAAAGTTCAAGGTAGTGTGATCTTGAAGTTTTGAAAGTTGGAAAGAGGGCAGTGACGTGTTTGTAAATTGGAGACAACGTGGAGTAGTTTGATTGGATGCGGAAATGAGCTTGGGATAATGATACTGGGGATTTATAAACTAGGGACAGTAGAATAGTTGGACACACAGAAGAATAGTTGGACACACAGAAGCATATTCAGCGTAGACAGACTAGAGCAGATAAGTTCCCTCGAAGATTTTGGACAACTTTGTTTCTTATACACAAAATGCTTCCCAAGGTCTCGAGTAAAGGAGCCAGGTAAGTGTTTTCAATGCTATAACGATCTATAGTTATTTTTTTGTGCCAGGAATCAACTAGACGACTGTTTTACAAATACCGACAAGAGACACGATTTGCCAAAGAATATCGATCGCGTGGCTGCAACTTCAGCTGAATTCACACGATCATCATCATCATCATTGAGTGCCGTCTCGCATCGAAGGTTGGCTACCATGGAGCGCCATTCCACTCTGTCTCTTGCTTTGATGGGGCAGATTGTCATAGGTGGACTTGTCCATCTTTTGATGTTACTCTTCCATGTTAGTCTTGGTCTACCTCTGCCTCTTTTACCTTCTGTCTTAGCTTCCAATATTACTTTTATTAAGCTGTTATTTCTTTTAACATGTCCCAAAAATGTCATTTGTCTTGTCTTAATTGTATTTAGTAGTTCTCTTTTTATATTCAGTTGTTTTAAAACTTTATCATTTGTTATCTTTTGTTTCCATCCAATTCTACCTATTCTTCTATAAATCCACATTTCAAAGTCTTTAATTTTCTGTTCTATTTTATTGTCTAATGTCCATGTTTCTGCACCATACAGGAATGTTGAGAAGATGTAACATTTTGCTTTTCTTAGTTTTAGCCCTGGTGTTATTTGTTTTGATGTTAATATATTTTTCATGGCATTAAAATTACTTTTTGCTATACCTCTTCGTTTGTTTATTTCAGTTATACATTTTCCATCACTGGCTATAGTATGTCCCAGGTAGTTGTAGCTCTGAACTGTCTCCAGATGTATTCCTTAAACTTTGACATTTAGTTGTAGGTCTTGATAATTTTCTTTGTTTATGACCATTATTTTAGTCTTTTTTTTATTTTCATATCTTATCCATATATTTTGCTTGTCATGTTTATTACATTAAGTAATTGTTGTGGATCTTTAGAATTCACACACTTCCCGGTAAACAGATGGACATTTCGGTTTCGACATCGACTGTAGTTGCGGATATCAGTGGGCCAGAAGCCCATAAAATAACCCACTCAACTCTGATGTGTATATTGATGGGGCTAGTTGGCCTCGGAACAAGCGGCCTGGCCACATTATACCCCTTTGCAAAAGCCCGTAGATGGGTTTCTGTTTTTTTACATTATCGGCAGCAGCCCACCTAACCTGCTATAGGAAAATGTGTTATTAAAATGAAATTTAAAAAAAATATATGTGCAACGACAAACCACACCGTTTCGGAAAAATGCCGTCCTTCTACAAGACCTGCGTCCATGCCCTTGAAGGAAATGACTGTCTGATGCGTCACAAAACACAAGACATCTACAAGCAACTCGTCAAGCAGCAGGAACAATCACTCAAAAGTAGAATCAAATGGAGCTACACCTACTTCCACAAAACCACCTTTGAAAACCTGCATCATACCTGCTAAGTAATTTAATTAATGCTATTAAAGTTACTAACATTAAATACAACTAGATTAGATAATTTAAATTACTAACACTAGAGAAAATAAAGGCAATGCCTAGGGAATCCACGATGATGTAAACGTTTTAATGCAAATCGCACTCGGGATCATACACGGTTGTATGGCACGTTAAAAAAAATCCACCTGTCGCTGCATCCTGGTAGTGCAGGAGGAAAAGAACAAATCACTGAGTGGAAAACAATGAAAGAGTCACAGGAAAAGAAAAAGATTTTGGACGTACCAGCAAAAATGTAGAAGACGAGTTTAGAGTGATGTAGTTAGATCGATATTCGCCATCGAAGCTTTTGGACGTACCAGTAAAAATGTAGTAGACGAGTTCAGAGACCTGTCTCAGGCAGCGGAGTTAGAATAGTTTGGAGAAGTCATCAGTGGAAATGTAGAAACTTTAGGATATAAATTAATAGATTTTAGAGATTGTTCAATGGAGTTATTATAATATTGATCAGCACGAGAGATTTTCTTAGAGATTCTATAACGTCCTCACGAATTACAAGAGTAGAACTGTGTGAATTGAACAAAGAATTACAAGCTATGTACTATATATTATCAAAGAAACTTCAGTACGGTCAAGGAGTTACTTGCTATAAACACCGCCGATTGGCTCTACAAAGTAACGCTGCAAAAAGTTGTAGAATGATAGAACATTGCTGATTGTGTCTGAAGAATGTTGTCAAGCAATGCGGAGATTAAGAATAAAGACTGTTGTATCTTGTTACAACAAAAAATGAGACGAGATGTAGTCAGTCAGTCAAGTAGAAGAGTAATTTCAGAGTTATGAGATAGACACGACTGATAGAAATGGTTGGACGCATAGACATTAGTTTAGCTCACTAGTAATGTGAGTTAGTTGTTCAGAGTTATGAGATAGGCACAACTAAAAGAAATGGCTGGCACACTGACATTAGTTTATATCACAAGTAGTGAGAGTTATTTGTTCAGAGTTATGAGATAGCCAAGACTGATAGAAATGGTTGGACACACTGGCATTAGTTTAGATCACTAGTAGTGAGAGTTAGTTGTACATAGTTAAGAGATAGACACGACTGATAGAAATGGCTGGACACACTGACATTAGTTTATATCACTAGTAGTGAGAGTTAGTTGTTCAGAGTTATGAGATAGACAACTGATAGAAAAGGCAGGACATACTGACATTAGTTTATATCACTAGTAGTGAGAGTTAGTTGTTCAGAGTTATGAGATAGACACGACTGATAGAAATGGCTGGACACACTGACATTATATTAGATCACTAGTAGTGAGAATTAGTTCTTCAGAGTTATGAGATAGACAACTGATAGAAATGGCTGGATACACTGGCATTAGTTTAGATCACTAGTAGTGAGAGTTAGTTGTTCAGAGTTATGAGATAGACAATTGATAGAAATGGCTGGACACACTGACATTAGTTTAGATCACTAGTAGTGAGTTAGTTGTTCAGAGTTATGAGATAGACAAGACTGATAGAAATGGCTGGACGCACTGGCATTAGTTTAGATCACTTGTAATGAGAGTTAGCTGCTTCAGTTGTAGTTGAATTGTTTAGTTACAATGATAGTTAAGTAATAGGTGAACAACTTCAGAAGTGTGTTTGTTTCAGTAAATCAGCGGAGATAAGCATTAGAACACAATTTCACTGTCCATCAGTGTTAACTTAAAAGTTATCTTAATGTCAACATAAATGATGATGTTCAGTACTACCACTAATTGATCATAGTGCTAAATTTATATCCAGTAACAAGATGGGAGAGTCCAATACTCATACTGTTTCATCGGCTGATTTTTCGCTGTGCCAACCCAGTAATAATTAAGATGCATGATCTAGGTCAACTCAAAATTCTGATAAAGATATTACAAGATCTACAGTCTGCTGTGATCTATAACAAGATCATTTTTTGTGTGCCGCGAGCTTTAGATAAGGTCATCTACAAGAGCCTGGGTCTTTATGTAAGATAGACGTTATAAATCGGCGAAGAGAACTGGAATTCTTTTCAACAGGTATATTGTAACAGGTGTAGGTGACAAGAATGAACTAATTAACAAGACAGTGGGTCGAGTAGCTTAACGAGGACGCTGAAGAATTTCTTTTTTTTCACAAGTCAACCATCACAGTGAATGAACTGAAAGAAAAAATCGCCGCTGTAGTAATTACTTATCAAGCTAGCGATCAAAAATATTTAAACAGTGTTGTCAAAGTATATCCAGAAAATATGAAATTATATCAACAGTATAAAGGTTGATATTGTACCTAACTTATGAATTAAATCAAGTAGCAAAGAAGTCACGTTCAGTGCAAGGAATAAGGAAGTTATATATATATATATATATATATATATATATATATATATATATATATATATATATATATATTCAAGTTAACTGACCAAGAACTCTTGATTATGACATAGTCCTCATCAGCAGTCAGATAAAAGCGGTGCAGGAAAACACAAATGAACTGTCATCAATAGCCAGCAAAAATGAGCTTGAGATCATGAAAAGACTAAGGTCATGAAACGCCTAATTCCAACAAATGACAAAATATACATGGAAAATAACCCAGTGGAAGAGATCAATCACTTTATCTATCTTGGAAGTCACATTGATCGAGAAGGGGGTACAAGTAAAAAAAAATTAAAATAAGAAAAGCTAAAGCAGCAATGATCTTTCAGAAGCGCAGAAAAGTTGTGAAAATCAAAACTCATCAGCACAAATTCAAATCAAATATACTATCTACCCTTGCGTACGCACGTGAGAGCTGGAAAACAAGAGACATAGAAACAAAGTTGAACGCATTAGAAAATAAATGTCTAAGGAAAATACTTGGTATAGCGTGGAACGAGTTCAAAACAAACGATAAAATTAGAGAAATCGCCAATCAACCACTAATATCTTCAGTAATGAAGAAAAGACGATGGTCATATATTGGACTTGTAATGAGAAGTGATAATAACCGGATAACAAAGGAAGCCCTCATGTGGAAAACAACAGGTAAGAGGAAAAGAGGAAATCCCAGAGAGGCACTGAGAACATTGGTGAGAGAGGCAAGAGCTGCAGGAATCGGCTCCCTCAATGAGATAGAGCTGCTTGCACAGAACAGAGACAAATGTCGAGATTTAATAAAAGATCTTTACAAGGATTGAAAACTTCTAGAATAAAAATTTAGATAAGAGCAGTATCTCGGTCTACGCCCTATGAACCGGCTACGGCTCGAAAGGTCAATAGATGGATGGACGGACGGACGGATGCATGGATGGATGGATAAGAATACTGGAGATGAATTCATAACGACCTTCGATAGCCTAACAATTCATAACGACCCGCGATAGCCTAACAATTCATAACGACCTTCGATAGCCTAACAATTCATAACGACCCGCCATAGCTTAACAATTCATAATGACCCGCGATAGCTTAATTCATAACGACCCGCGATAGCTTAACAATTCATAACGACCAGCCATAGCTTAACAATTCATAACGACCTGCCATAGCTTAACAATTCATAACGACCCGCGATAGCTTAACAATTCATAACGACCCGCGATAGCCTATCAATTCATAACGACCAGCGATAGCCTAACAATTCATAACGACCCGCGATAGCCTAACAATTCATAACGACCTTCGATAGCCTAACAATTCATAACGACCTGCCATAGCTTAACAATTCATAATGACCCGCGATAGCTTAATAATTCATAACGACCCGCGATAGCTTAACAATTCATAACGACCTGCCATAGCTTAACAATTCATAACGACCTGCCATAGCTTAACAATTCATAACGACCCGCGATAGCTTAACAATTCATAACGACCTGCGATAGCTTAACAATTCATAACGATGCGATAGCCTAACAATTCATAACGACCTGCGATAGCTTAACAATTCATAACGACCCGCGATAGCCTAACAATTCATAACGACCTGCCATAGCTTAACAATTCATAATGACCCGCGATAGCTTAATAATTCATAACGACCCGCGATAGCTTAACAATTCATAACGACCCGCGATAGCTTAACAATTCATAACGACCCGCGATAGCTTAACAATTCATAACGACCCGCGATAGCTTAACAATTCATAACGACCCGCGATAGCTTAACAATTCATAACGACCTGCGATAGCCTAACAATTCATAACGACCTGCGATAGCCTAACAATTCATAACGACCCGCGATAGCCTAACAATTCATAACGACCTGCGATAGCCTAACAATTCATAAAGACCCGCAATAGCTTAAAAATACATAAAGACCCGCGATAGCCTAACAATTCATAACGACCTGCGATAGCCTAACAATTCATAAAGACCCGCGATAGCCTAACAATTCATAACGACCCGCGATAGACTAACAATTCATAACGACCTGCGGTAGCCTAACAGTTCTTAACGACCTGCGATAGACTAACAATTCATAACGACCTGCGATAGACTAACAATTCATAATGACCTGCGATAGACTAACAATTCATAACGACCTGCGATAGCCTAACAGTTCTTAACGACCTGCGATAGACTAACAATTCATAACGACCTGCGATAGACTAACAATTCATAACGACCTGCGATAGACTAACAATTCATAACGACCTGCGATAGCCTAACAATTCATAACGACCTGCGATAGCCTAACAATTCATAACGACCCGCGATAGCCTAACAATTCATAACGACCAGCGATAGCCTAACAATTCATAACGACCAGCGATAGCCTAACAATTCATAACGACCCGCGATAGCTTAACAATTCATAACGACCCGCGATAGCTAACAATTCATAACGACCCGCGATAGCTTAACAATTCATAACGACCCGCGATAGCCTAACAATTCATAACGACCCGCGATAGCCTAACAATTCATAGATTAGTCTATAAAAGTACTGGGTGAACATTAAGGAGTTGTTAATGAACTAATGAACTATTATTATTAATCCAATTATAATGAATCAGTAAAATACTCCTTTAGACATTTTGGATGTGAAATAAATCAAGCTATATGATGAAGCATTTCTTTAAAAAAAAAATCCCCAAGATTTCAGCTGTCAAGAATATTTAAACAATGTTACAAAGTATAACAAGAAAATACGTATTATATTAACAGTATAAATGTTGATATTAAATCTAACTTACGAAGTAAATCAATTAGCAAGAAATTCAGGTTCAGTGCATGGAATTAGCAAGTTATATATTTATTCAAGTTAGTATTTAATATGCAAGTCGGACAAATGATCAAGAACTGGAAATAGCAAAGATATCATAGTAGCTCAAGACAAAACATGCTCAAGTTAGCATAGAAGCTCAAGATAAAACATGCTCAAGTTATCATAGAAGCTCAAGATAAAACATGCTCAAGTTATCATAGTAGCTCAAGATAAAACATGCTCAAGTTATCATAGAAGCTCAAGATAAAACATGCTCAAGTTATCATAGTAGCTCAAGATAAAACATGCTCAAGTTATCATAGAAGCTCAAGATAAAACATGCTCAAGTTATCATAGAAGCTCAAGATAAAACATGCTCAAGTTATCACAGAAGCTCAAGATAAAACATGCTCAAGTTATCATAGAAGCACAAGATAAATCATGCTCAAGTTATCATAGAAGCTCAAGATAAAACATGCTCAAGTTATCATAGTAGCTCAAGACAAAACATGCTCAAGTTAGCATAGAAGCTCAAGACAAAACATGCTCAAGTTAGCATAGAAGCTAAAGACAAAACATGCTCAAGTTAGCATAGAAGCTCAAGACAAAACATGCTCAAGTTATCATAGTAGCTCAAGATAAAACATGCTCAAGTTAGCATAGAAGCTCAAGACAAAACATGCTCAAGTTATCGAGACAAGTCAAATTTATGCAAACAATTTCACAACTAAAGAATTCAAGTAACTTCAGCCCGTCATGTCATGATGCTCTCAAATATTGCAAGACAACAGAGCACGTTTAAAACTGATTAAGATCGATATCGTCAATTAGCGTACGACAAATCCAGGTCAACTAGGGAACATTGTGACATTGTGAGATAGTCGAACTTAAAACGTTGTCTGAAGAGAGAGCCGTGTAATCACGTGACCGCGTGAGTGTAACCTGCTTCCTGCTCAAGAAATATAAACATCGCGTGTGTACTTTCATTTTCCAAGGATCAGGTGTGAATTACTTACTTATTTAATTATATTTAGGAATTAATTGATTGCCATTTTGAATTGATTGTTGAAATGAAAATTACGGAATTATTATTTAGTTGAATAGTTATAAAATAGTATTTAATTGAAATATAGTTTTAAATTAATACATTGAATTGAAATTTGTCCACAGCAGTTAATATAAACTTTGTTTTCCTTCCAGAGAGACGAATCAACACCTTTGTATTATGAATTGAAAATATGTTGTTAAATTATATTAAATTATCAATCATCTCATGCAAATGATGACAGTGTACAAAAGGCAAATGTTAATTGCCTAATTATATAAATATGGAACACATTCTTGCACATATAGAATCAACAGTTAGATATACGCAGACGATAGAAAATTTGTTTACAACAGAGTCTATTGATCGAAGTGAGAAATTATATTAGTGTTAAAGATAGCATTGTAAAACATGACAAAAACTTTAGATCATGGCAATGAAGCGATGAGACTAGTAACTGAAACGGTTGGTTAATTGAGGCTGGCAATGAACTATCATAATATTTGCAATAGTATTGCCACGTTCAAAGGAGAACCATCGCTATTTAGAGAGTGGATAGAAAGTATAGACAATTTAGCTCACTTAACGACAAATAAAGAACTAAGGAATATAAATTTTAGATCTGATGAAGAGACAATTTTGCGTTCTTAAGAAGAAAATTAAAATCATTATCCGAGGAAACGTGGGAGAATACGAACAAATATTAGCCTGATTGTTGTGTGTGCTACGTTATCATGTTGATGGCTGATCGTATATTCCTAGACCGGCCGTACGCTAATGGTAAAAGACGACATGACGGTGCTTTGTTCATGACTTTGCAGCAGCGAGGTGACTCCCATAGCTTCCTGTTAGTCAGGAGGGATGTTGTCTAGTTTCAAGAGGGCTACTGTGAGATAGAGGGTAGACATGTGAACTAGTTTTCTCAAATTAACATTGCAGGGAGATCTTTCGATCTGTTATTTGATGTGCGACGGGGATAATCCGATGACTAACAGTGTTTAATATGTTCGGATTTAGAGGCAAAAACGATGTCCTAACATTTTCAAGCGCTATACATTTAAAAAAAAATATGACGATCATCATTTTCTGGAGGGCGTGAACTTCATGTCAGTATGGTGGATAGGCTGCAGAACCATTAAAGGCTACGTCTGAAAAATGTTCATTGTTGCAGTTTCCTCATATTCCAAGTCCGGCTTGTTGCAGAAGCTACTGAGTTAAGTGCTCTGTGAACACCGTGAGCTGTGCGTTTCATCCATTTTAATCGTGTTTCAATATTCAGACTTACTATATTGGTGATATCGTATGAGAGGGAAGAGACGGTTTTGTTAACTTTCTGTGCGGTTTCACCTTATGTATTTTGGCGTGTGATAAGACTGCTATGATGGGGACTACAGATAACTTTCTTTTTTGGGAGATGAGATATCAATTCGGAAGATTTTACTGGCACAGGCGGTTGAGAAATTATGGATTTCAATTTGTTTGCAGTGATACCGGGGTCTTCCATAATCATATTGGCCTTTAGGTATGCAGAAGAAAGATGTTCACAAAATATAAAGAAAAAAGTTAACCTCAAGGCTTACCTCAACCTTTATCTTAAGCATCACCGTAGCAAAAATTTACTTAAAATCACTTTTATGAATTTAACCTCCTGAATATTTTTTTATGAATACGCCTATGAAACTGTTATAAAAAAATTAATTAACCTCTATGTTTACCTCAAAATTCATATTAGACATCATCGTAGCAAAAATTTACTTAAAAGTTACTTTTATGAATTTTTAACCCTTGATAATTTTTTTAGGGATACGCCTATGAAACTATAAAAAAAAAAAATTTAACCTCTAGATTCTCCCAAAACTTCATATTAGACATCCTCATAGCAAGATTTTGAATAAAAATAACTTTTATGAATTTTAACCCCGGCCATTTTTTATAGATCATCATCATCATCAAGTACCGGGCCTAGTGGCGTAGATGATCATGTCTCTCCACAACATTCGATCTCAGCAGCTATTTATCATTTCTGTTGTTGATCTTCTGCCGAGCCATTCTCTTAAGCTGTCTGTTATTTTTTCTCTTTGCTTCCCTCTATCTCTTCGTCCTTCAATTTTTCCAAATATTTTCAATAGTAAATTTACACGCTAGGCTTTCCCCAAACTTTACACATATACACAGATGGCTCTACTACAAACGCAACCAGAAATGGAGGAGGAGGTCTGTTCTTGAGGCTGAATAACCAAGATGAGATCACCAAGTCAATAGCTACTGGGAAATTCTCAAACAACTTTAACGCAAAAACTGAAGCCCTCAAAGACGCTGCAAAACTGGCTATCCAACACAAAAATAGCACGCACAAGATATTGGTGATACTGACTGATGCACTGTCAGTCCTAACAGCTCTAAAATCCTCAGGAACAGTGAGCTAGACGACTTGAGAACAACCCTTACCAGCTGTGCAATAACTTCAAGAGAGTGGTCATCCAGTGGGTACCATCACACTGTAATATACATGGAAACAAATGCGCAGACAAATTAGCTAAAGAGACAGGAAGATTACCACAAGAGAACCATCTAGTAAGCTACGATGAAGCCAAATCCATCATCAAAAGAAAGTATCATGAAAAATGGAAACAAGAACACTCGAAGTGTAACGAGAGGGATGGATACCTCCAACTATCAAGGAGGGATCAAGTCATCATACTTCCATACGCACTGACCACAATAGAATGAGAAATCACATGTTCACTAAACTCAAAATAGGAACTACCATAGGAATGCCACTGTATACAGGATAACATGACAACAAAACATGTTCAACAGGATTGCCCTCACTTTTACAGACCTGAGGACAATGTGGGCCACACCCACCTCCCTGGAAGACAAACTATACGGGGCAACTTTGGTTCTTTGGTCATGGAAGGCCCCGGTATCACTGCAAACGAATTAAAATCCATAATTGCTCAACCGCCCATGCCAGTGGAATCATCCGAATTACTAACTCATCTCCCAAACAAAGAAAGGTAGCTGTAGTCCCCATCATAGCAGTCTCAGCACATGTCAGAAGACGTAAGGCGAGACCGCACAGATAGTGAACGCAGCCAATAAATGTGCAATAACTTCCAGAGAGTGGTCAACCAGTGGGTACCATCACACAGTAATGTACACGGAAACGAACGCGCAGACAAACTAGCTAAAGAGAGAGGAAGATTACCATCATAAGAGAGTCCGGAGTCATAGATTTAAAGAGCAATGATCGTAGAAGAAGATGAAACAAACGCTCACAGCAGAGATTGCCAAAGCTTTCGAGTATTACTACCGGAAGCTCTATACACAAGAAGACACACGGGAAGACGTAAAAGACAAATGTATGTAACACACAAAGTTATTGACAGAAACAGACAACCAATCATTGAACGCTGAGATAACACTCGCGGATTTGACGACCTCAGCGAGAGCCATGCAATAGAACAAAACGGTTGAGCCGGATCGATTCACAGTAGTTTTATCTACATTTTCTTCCCCACAGGCCCACTGCTTGTGCGGGTCGCCGCTGAATCATTCGTCAAAGGACAGCTCTCTGCGAGCATGAATGCGTCATACATTTCACTATAGATGTCCGACAGTAGGGACCAATAATAACAGCACTACAACACATAATAGAAGCTCAACGAGACAAGTGAATGAACTAATACAAAAATCGCCGACGTAGTAGTTACTTAACAAGCCAGCTATAAAAAATATGTAAACAGTGTTATCAAAGTATATCTAGAAAATACGAATTATATTAACAGTATAAAGGTTGATATTGTATCTAACTTACGAAGTAAATCAAGTAGCAAAGAAGTCACGTTCAATGCAAGGAATATGCAAGTTATATATCACGGGAAATTGGAAAATCTAATTCAAGAAGCAGAACAGATAAACATATATATTTTAGGCATATCAGAGAAAAGATGGAAAGAAAGTGGGTACATAGAGGACGAAAAATATACATTTATATACTCAGGAAACACAACAGAACATCAAAGAGGGGTAGGAATACTAATAAAAAGAGAGCTACAAAAATATATAAGTACCCACTGGACATACAATGATAGGATTATACTACTCATGATGAAAGCAAAACCATTCGACATAGCAATAATACAGACATACGCACCTACTCAAGACTACACATATGAGCAAATAGAGTCATACTATGAAGACCTAAATAAAGTTATGAAGTAAGTGAAATCTTCGGACATCTTGATTGTAATGGGTGACATGAACGCTAAAGTAATAAAAGGTAAATATAAGACCATTATAGGAAACCATGGTGTAGGAAACAAGAAATGACAGGAGAAAGATTAATACAATTATGTGAAGTAAACAAGCTAATAATATATAACACCTACTTTGAGCAAGAGAAAAGATAACTATACACATGGAAAAGCCCTGGAGATAAGAGGAATCAAATAGATTAGATAATGATAAAAGAAAGGTTCCGTAACAGCGTAAAGAAAGCCAAAACCTACCCAGAAGCAGTTATTAATTCAGATCACAATCCTGTAATGATTAAAATGAAAATCAAACTAAAGAGAAACAAGCAAAAGTCTAATTCATCAACAATACCACTAGACATAACAGCTTTAAATCAAAAAGATATTAAAGATACATATACAATAAAAGTAAAGAACACATATCAGAAGCTGCTAGAAGAAGGATTTGAGCAATACCGAAGAGAAAATCCTGATGAAAAAAGTCACAACCAAATGGCAATGCAAAAAGAAAAGCATACAAGAAACCTGCGACACCTTACACACAATAAAAGAAAAGAACAAAAAACAAAAATGGATAACTGACAACACCTTAGAAAAAAATGGAAGAAAGGAGACAAGCGAAGAACACTGCCCAAAGCAATAAAATAGATAATGAAATACGCAAAATGTACAAAAAGGCAAAAGAAGACTTACTCAGCCAAAAATGTATAGAAATAGAAAATTTGGAAAGCAAACAAGACTTAAGAATAATGCATGTATGAATGAATCAATATATGCCTGCTTCATAAACTACACCAAAGCTTTTGACGGAGTACACCACAAACAACTTATAAAATGCCTAAAAGAGATATACATCTAGATGACATGGACATACGACTAATATGTAATCTATACTGGGGGCAAACAGCAATAATAAAATATAACAAAGAGAACTCTACACCAATTGATATAACAAGAGAAGTAAGACAGGGATGCATCCTGTCACCAAGCTTGTTCAATCTATACACTGAGCAAATCTTTAAAAACATCACAGAGATGTCAGCCCTACAAATTAATAGAAAGATAATCAATAACCTAAGATATGCTGATGATACTGTACTACTAGCAGAAAATCCTAAAGATCTACAATTAATTAATTAATGAAATAAACATACAAGCAAAAAATATGGACTAGATATGAATATCAAAAAAGACTAAAACTATGATCATAAACAAAGAAAATACTCAAAACCCACAAGTGGATATCAAAATTGAAGGAATAGACATTGAGACAGTTCAGAAGTTGGAGACAGTTCAGAAGTTGGAGACAGTTCAGAAGTTGGAGACAGTTCAGAAGTTGGAGACAGTTCAGAAGTTGGAGACAGTTCAGAAGTTGGAGACAGTTCAGAAGTTGGAGACAGTTCAGAAGTTGGAGACAGTTCAGAAGTTGGAGACAGTTCAGAAGTTGGAGACAGTTCAGAAGTTGGAGACAGTTCAGAAGTTGGAGACAGTTCAGAAGTTGGAGACAGTTCAGAAGTTGGAGACAGTTCAGAAGTTGGAGACAGTTCAGAAGTTGGAGACAGTTCAGAAGTTAGAGACAGTTCAGAAGTGGAGACAGTTCAGAAGTTGGAGACAGTTCAGAAGTTGGAGACAGTTCAGAAGTTGGAGGAGACAGTTCAGAAGTTGGAGACAGTTCAGAAGTTGGAGACAGTTCAGAAGTTGGAGACAGTTCAGAAGTTGGAGACAGTTCAGAAGTTGGAGACAGTTCAGAAGTTGGAGACAGTTCAGAAGTTGGAGACAGTTCAGAAGTTGGAGACAGTTCAGAAGTTAGAGACAGTTCAGAAGTTGGAGACAGTTCAGAAGTTGGAGACAGTTCAGAAGTTGGAGACAGTTCAGAAGTTGGAGACAGTTCAGAAGTTGGAGACAGTTCAGAAGTTGGAGACAGTTCAGAAGTTGGAGACAGTTCAGAAGTTGGAGACAGTTCAGAAGTTGGAGACAGTTCAGAAGTTGGAGACAGTTCAGAAGTTGGAGACAGTTCAGAAGTTGGAGACAGTTCAGAAGTTGGAGACAGTTCAGAAGTTGGAGACAGTTCAGAAGTTGGAGACAGTTCAGAAGTTGGAGACAGTTCAGAAGTTGGAGACAGTTCAGAACTACAACTACCTTGGACATACTATAACCAGTGACAGAAAATGTAAAACTGAAAAAAAAAAAAAAGAATCGGAATGGCAAAAAGTTATTTTAATGCCATGAAGAACATACTAACAACAAAACAAATAACACCAGGGCTAAAACTAAGAATAGCAAAATGTTATGTCTTCTCAACATTCCTATACGGTGCAGAAACATAGATATTAGACAAGAAAACAGAACAGAGAAATTTGAAATGTGGACATATAGAAGAATAGGTAGAATTGGATGGAAGGAAAAGAAAACAAATTATGAAGTCTTAAAACAACTAAAAATGAAAAGAAAAATACTAAGCACAAGACAAACAAGACAAATGCGATTTTCCGGCCATGTTAAAAGACACAACAGCCTACTAAAAGTAATCCTAAAGGAGAAAATACAAGGTAAAAGAGGCAGGGGCAGACCAAGACTAACATGGACGAGTAACATTAAAAGATGGACAAACCAGCCTATGAGAACCTGCACCATCAAAGCAAGAGACATTGCAGAATGGCGCTTCATGATAGCCAACCTTCGTTGCGGTGATGGCACCCGATGATGATGATGAACTGATCACGAACTCAAAATAGCAAGTTATCTTGAAAGCTCAAAACAAAGCATGCTCACGTTGTTGTGACAAGTCAAATTGATGTCAACAATAAGTTCACAACTAAAAAATTCAAGTAACTTCAGCTCGTCATGTCACGAGAAATTCCCGAATATTGCAAGACAACAGAGCACGTTTAAGATTGAAATCATCAATTGTCAATTAGTGTACGACAAACCCAGGTTAACTAGGGTACATTGTGAGATCGTCGAACGTAAAACGTTGTGTCTGGAGAGACAGTGTGCAATCACGTGATCGTGTGAGTGTAACCTACTTCTGGCTTAAGAAACCTAAACATCGCGTGTGTTCTTTCATTTTCCAAGGATTATTAAGTATGAATTACTTAGTTAATTATATTTATGAATTCTTATGTAAAACCAAATGTATAGCCTACAGTGATTTTCTTCTCTGTTGTCCATGATTCACATCCATATGTTTAGACTGGCTCTGCATTTAAATAATAAATATAAATAAACAACACTTCAAATATAAAAGTAATACTTCAGAAATAGATTATAAAGAACAGGATACCAATAATTCTAATAAGAGCAGTCACAATTATTCACAGCGGCCAGCGATCACACATCTCGCTCGGCCAGTCACACACCATATCACAGAAAAAACAAGTTGGCATTAAAAGTTTTCGATTGGTAAACTGCAGCATTTCTGCAAGCCCACACTAAATTCCTATATTCCGATTATAGAATTAGGGATTTAGTGTAGGATTGTTGTGTTGTTGTTTTTGGTAGTGTGTTTAGCATGATAGATCTGTATATGTCTACTTTCTGTGTAGTGTGTGTTTCTAGTGTGTGTTGTAACTCTGTTCTTGCTGGTATGATTGTGCTGCATTTGTAGAATATGTGTTCTTCTGTTTCTTGTATGTTTCGCCTGCAAAGTTGGCATTTTGCTGCTTGTCCTGTGGGTGTCATGCTGTATATGAGTCTGTATGTAACTTCCCTTGCTTTGGGAGCGATGTGTGGGTTGTGGAGGTTTGTGAAAGTGCTGGTGTAGTCTGTGAGAAAGTATTTTTGACCTCTCTTGATTCTGAGCTGTAATGGAGGTGCTTGCTGTTTAATGAGGTGTTTGTAAATGGTGTTTGTCTTTTGATGTAATAGATTGTCGTGTCCTTGGATGGATTGAATGCAATTTTTGTAGAATGTGGGTGTGGGACCGAAATGGTGAGGTATTGAGTTGTTGGGTTTTCTGAATTTGAGTAATCTCAGTCCCATGTAATAGTGTGCGAAAATATGATTGTCTGGTTGTTGGATGATGCGGCTTACGTGGCTTATTCTGAGAGTTTTAATTTTTGTGTGTATGTCCTGTAGTGAAATACCTCCTTGTTTTTTGTGTTGTATTAGTGTTTTGTGTTGTATGCTGTGTAATGTGCTTCCAAAAACAAAATGTCTTATGAGTTTTCTTATGTCTGTTATTGTTTGCTGAGGTGGATTAAAAACTGTAGCTATGTATATTAGTTTTGGAATGATGTAAGTGTTTACAATTTTTGTTCTGCCAAAAATTGTGGATGTTTTGTATTTGTATCTCTGCAGCATGTCTGTTATCTGTGTGACTAGGTTCTGCCATGTTGGTTTGTGTGTTCTGTTTGGGTTGCAAGGATATATAATTCCATACAACTTGATGTTAGGAACAGGTGTTAGAGCAGAGGGAAAGTCCACTTTGTTCTTCCACCTGCCTATGCCCATGATGAATGATTTATGTGTGTTTATCTGTGCCCCGCTACCTTTCCCGAATTCTGTGAAAGTATTGAGGATGTTGTCTATTGATGTGATGTTTGATGGAAAGAAGACAGTATCGTCAGCGTAGGCTAACAATTTCTGCTCTCCTTTCCCTGGTGTGAATGTACCTTTAATGGAACTGTCTTGTCTGATGCTCTCTAGGAGCGGTTCTATGGTCAAAGCGTAGAGTAAAGGAGAGAGAGAACATCCCTGTCGGACTGATCTAGTTAGTCCGAAGGCCTCTGTGAACGAATGGTTCACTAGGACTTTACTTTCAGGTCTAGAATACAGAATGTGTATCCACTGTCTGAAGCTTGTTCCTAAGTTGCAGTTCAGTAGTGTCTTGTGGAGAAAGGAATGAGATACTCTGTCGAAGGCTTTTTCTTGGTCGAGAGATAGAATAGAAGACTGACTGTCTTTGTCATGAGTGTACGTTATGATGTCTCGTATAAAATGTGTGTGGTGGTGGATGTTTCTGCCCTGTACACTGCACTGTTGATCTTTGTGAATGAGTGTTGCCATGAAGGGTTTTAGTTTATTTGTTAGTGCTTTTGTTAGTATCTTGTAGTCTGTGTTAAGTAGTGAAATGGGTCTGTAGTTTTTAAGAAGTGATTTGTCTGTGTTGTCTTTGCGGAGTAATGTTATGTAAGACATGTTTAAGCTTGGAGGAAGCTGTTTCTTTGTGAATGAGTCTGTGTACATTTTGAGAAGAAGAGTGCCTAGGAGAGGAAAGAAATGTTGGAAGAATTCTTTTGTGAGACCGTCAGGTCCCGGAGATTTGTTCTTTTGCATTGATTGTATTGCGTTTGTTATGTCAGCTAATGTGAGTTCTTCGCCTAGTTTTTCCTTGTCAGCGTCTGGAAGTTTCCTTGTGTATTGCATGAATTTGTCTTGTATGTTTGGATGTGTGTTACTTTCCGTATAGAGGTTCCTGTAGTAGTCTTCAAATGCTTTTGTTATATTGGGAGTGTCGGTCTGTGTGTTGCCGTCTGCGTCTATTATTTTCCCTATTTGTCTGTTTCTTTGTATGCTTTGTTCTATTGCCATGTATTGTTTGCTGGGAGTTTCCTGTGTGATTGTTTTTAAGCCTGTGCGAAGCAGTGCTCCGTGAAATTTGTGATGTCTGTGCTGTTCCAACTCCTCCTCTAGTGTGAGGATGTTGGTTGCATGTCTGTCTATTTGTTTTGTTAGTTTGATGGCTTCTTCTAGTAATTTTTCTTGTCTTAATCTGTGTTTGTTTATCTGTAGTGCATATATCTGTGTTCTTTCCCGTATAGTGTTTTTGAGGAGTTCCCAATGTTGCTGTATGTCCTCTGTGTCTTTGTCATCAGTGTATAGCTGGATAATTTGTTTAATGTGTTCTGTATATGTTTTGTTCTGCAGTAGGGTGTTGTTGAATTTCCAGTGAGGTGACCTCCTGAAATGAGTGTTTGTGAATGCGGTGTTAGTTGTTGCAATGACTGCCTTGTGGTCTGTAAACTGGAGTGTGTTTGTGATATGTGTGGCCTGGCTGATGAAGTTTGTGGACGGGACGTAAATCCTGTCTAAACGTGTTGCCCTGTTGTAGAAGTGGCTTTTGTGTGTGGTGTCCATGCCGTGTGGGTGTGTCTGTCTATACACATCTGTCAAACCGTGAGTGTCAATTATTGTCTGTAAAGTATCTAGTTGGTGATTGTCGTCTTTATTTGTTTTCCTTATCTGCTTCCTGACCTCTCCTCCAATGATATCCATATCTGTCAGGACGCAGTTGAAATCTCCCCCTAAAATAATGTTTTGTCCCCTGTATGAGCCTGCAAGCAGGCTGTCTAGTCTGTCATAAAAGATAGGTTGCTGACCGTAATGTGGTGGTTCGTGTATGCAAACTATGGTGTATGTGTGTTTGTCTTCGTCTTTTACTTGAAGTATTGCTGTCCTGCCGTCACTATCTCTGTCTTTCCTAATGATCGTCCACCTGTCTGATGTTTGTAAAATGGCCACACCTGAACCTGTTTTGTTTGTGGCTAGGCTGAAACACGCATGCCTTAGGCCTAGCCGTGTTGTGATGCGTGGTCGTCTGTGTGTATGTTTGTTTCTTGTAGTAAAATGAAGTCTGGCTTGTGTTTGTGTATGAGTGTTGTGATGTGATCTAATTTGGACCTGAGGCCCTTAATATTTAATGTTATGATGGTAATAGTTGCTGCCATTTGCCAAATGATTTATAAAAATAAATTCTATTGACATATGTACATGACAGAGTATGAGTATTTGTAAATGAAGTAGTATACAATATAACAATATAAGTGCCTACAGACCTGCACTTGCATTCGCCCACGTGCTCGCAAATAATTTTGAAAAAAAGGAAAGTTCACTCACATGTTCACCACAAATTAATATAAAACAGTTACATTCACCCACGTGCTCGTTAAATGTTAACATAAAACAGGAACATTCACCCACGTGCTCGCAACAAGTTAAAATAAAACAGGTACATTCACACACGTGCTCGCAAATAATGATAATAAAACATATATATTCACCCACGTGCTCACAATAAGTTAAAATAAAACAGGTACATTCACCCATGTGCTCGCAAATAATTTTGATAAAGTTTGTACATTCATCCACATACTCACAAATAACTATAATAGAACATGTATTTTCACCCACATGCTCACAATTTAATATAGAAGTAACGTAAAAAGTTATGAATATAAAAGAATTTTCTGATGGTACACTTACGTGTCTCTGTCGTTGAACATTAACACATATGATACACATTTTCCAAATGAATTTAAAAAACAGTTAAATTTTTGTTCTTTTTCGAGTTTGTTTTTTTCCGTGGCGTCGGCATCTCTTGTGTCGAGTCGTCCTCAGTGTCTGTATTAATAACTAAACACCCCATTGTTGGGATTTCTGCTTGTATTGACTCCATCTCTTGTGTCGAGTCGTCCTCAGTGTCTGTATTAATTACTAAACGCCCCATTGTTGGGATTTCTCCTTGTATTGACTCCTCTTCGCTCTCTGATGATTCTGCTGCAGTTCTCTTCTTTTGGCTGGTGTGCCGGCGTTTTTTGCCGGCATGGACTGTGACGAAACCGTCACTGTTTGGCGCTTCGCCGGTTCTGTGACTGTCAATTTTGGTCTTGTTTTCGGCCGTCTCATTTCTTGTTTCTGTCTGGTTGACAGGGGTTGGTTCCTCTGATGGGAGGTTTTGCTGGATCTCTGTGTTGGCAATGATTATTTGCCTCTCTTGATCTTCGACTCGTCGCCTTTCTATCCTCTGTTTTCTCAGAGGACATTGACTGTCCCAGTGGGCGTCACTGGTACAGTGTGTACACTGCGTACGGCGGCCTGGCAGTGTCACCCACGTGGTGACAATTCTCCCACTTTTTGATCTCACTTTCATATAGTGAGGAATGGCGACTCCTTCGACTGGGTTATATCGAAAGATCCAGTCGCATGTTATTCCTAATCTTCTGGCCTCCGCCTCTTTGTCGCCTGTCATCTTGGCGACGAGTTTCTGAACAAGGTCTTCATCGATGGTTGGGGGTAACCAATGGATCACCCCCTTCTGTTTTTCCTTCTCCACGTGTTCGATTTCGAAGGAAAGTTTTGGTGAAGCCAAATCTATTTTTTTCCCCTCTAGCTTCTTGTATAACGTGATGTGTGCCGCCGAACTGAGTGTAAAGTAGCACTTGAAGGGGCTGTCCAAGCGGTACAGGCTGGTGATGCTGTTCTGTCCGATACCGAAGGGTCCGGACAGAACTCCAAGCAGAAGGTTAAAGTTCACTTTTGAAATTTCCTGACCATGAATATTTACCACAAGAGTGCCGTTTCTATGAATGAGGTTTCCCTCAAAGTCTCCTTCTAGATCAAAAAGAGGCACCTCCATTTTTAGTGACGTATTTGTCACCACAGTTTCACACACAATAATGAAATCCGATGGCACTGAAACACAATAACTCCAGATAAGAAAAAAAACGAGTTTGCGGTCGGTTTAAAACGTCCACTGGAATTTCATAAACCCGGACCACTGAAAAATTTATTCTGAGAGCTTTTATTTTTGTGTGTATGTCCTGTAGTGCGATCCCTCCCTGTTTTTTGTGCTGTATCAGTGTTTTTTGTTTTATGCTGTGTATTGTGTGGCCAAATACAAAGGTTCTTATCAGTTTGTTTATCTCTTTGATTGTTGATTGCGGTGGGTAGAAGACTGTGGCTGTGTAAATCAATTTGGGGATGATGTATGTGTTTACTATGATGCTCCGGCCAAAAATTGTTGATGTTTTGTATTTGTATCTCTGTAGCATGTCTGTTATTTTTGTGATTAGGTTCTGCCATGTTGGTTTGTGTGTTTTATTTGGGTTGCATGGATATGTTATCCCGTATAGTTTTAAG
Organism: Megaustenia siamemsis; assembly: GCA_032433765.1. Lineage (NCBI taxonomy): Eukaryota > Metazoa > Mollusca > Gastropoda > Stylommatophora > Ariophantidae > Megaustenia > Megaustenia siamemsis. The sequence continues at coordinate 38,123,388 of JAVIAB010000025.1, read as the reverse complement.
TTGGTGACCGGTGTTAGAGCTGAGGGAAAGTCCGCTTTGCTCTTCCACCTGCCTATACCCATAATAAAGGATTTCTGTATGTTTATTTGTGCCCCGCTGCCCTGCCCGAACTCTGTGAATGTGCTGAGGATGTTGTCTATTGATCTAGTGGTTGATGGAAAGAAAACAGTGTCATCAGCGTAGGCTAACAGCTTCTGTTCTCCTTTCCCTGGTATGAGTGTGCCTGCTATGGAGTTGTTTTGTCTAATGCTTTCTAAGAGTGGCTCTATAGTCAGTACATAAAGTAAGGGGGATAGAGAGCACCCTTGTCTGACTGATCTTGTTAACCTGAAAGTCTCTGTAAGAGTTTGGTTCACTAGGATCCTGCTCTCAGGTCTAGCATAAAGAATGTGAATCCATTGTCTGAAATGTTCTCCTATGTTACAATTGAGCAAAGTCTTGTGGAGGTATGAATGGGCTACTCTGTCAAAGGCTTTTTCTTGGTCAAGAGATAAGATAGAGGATTGACTGTCTTTTTCGTGTGTGTAAGTGATAATGTCTCTTATAAAGTGTGTGTGCTGGTGAATGTTTCTGCACTGAACACTACATTGTTGATCTGTATGGATGAGAGACGTCATGAAAGGTTTAAGTTTATTTGTCAATGTCTTTGTTAGTATCTTGTAGTCTGTGTTGAGAAGTGAAATGGGTCTGTAGTTTTTTAGAAGTGTTTTATCTGTGTTGTCTTTGGGGAGCAGTGTTATGTAGGACGTGTTTAGACTTGGCGGTAACTGTTTCTTTGTGAATGAGTGTGTGTACATTCTGAGGAGAAGAGGACCTAGGATAGGAAAGAAGTGTTGGTAAAATTCTACTGTGAGGCCATCAGGCCCTGGTGATTTGTTCTTTTGCATTGCTTGTACTGCACTTGTTATGTCTGCTAGTGTGAGTTCTGCATCGAGCCTCCCTTTTTCTGAGTCTGTTAGTTTTTTTTATATATGCATGAATTTGTCTTGTATGTGAGGTTGTGTGTTACTTTCCGTGTATAAGTTCTGTTAGTAGGTTTCAAATGCCTTGGTTATATTTGGGGTATCTGTTTGTATGTTGCCGTCTGAGTCTGCTATTTTCCTTATTTGCCTGTTGTGTTGTATATTCTGTTCTATTCCCAAGTATTGTTTGCTTGGAGTTTCCTGAGTGATTGTCCTTAACCCTGTACGCAGTAATGCTCCTTGAAATCTATGATGTCTGTACTGTAGCAGTTCCTCCTCTAGTGTCAAGATGTTGAGTGTATATTTGTCTATTTGTTTTGCTAGATGTGTGGCTTCTTCTAACATTTTCTCGTGCCTCTGTCTGACCTTGTTTATCTGTCGTGACAGAATTTGTGTTCGTTCTCTTATCGTGTCCTTCAGGAGTTCCCAATGCACCTGTACGTCATCTATGTCTTTGTGGTCAGTGTACAAGTGGATGATTTGTGTTATGTGTTTGACGTATGTTTCGTTCTGTAGTAAAGTGTTGTTGAACTTCCACACTGGGTGTGGTGACTTTCTGGACTGAGTATTTGGGTGTGTACTGTTAATGGTTGCAATGATTGCTTTGTGGTCTGTAAACTGGAGCGTGTCTGCAATGTGTCTAGTGTGTGTGATGTGGTGGTTTGCTGGTGCGTATATCCTGTCTAGTCGTGCTGCCCTGTTGTGACCAATATTCCTGTGTGTGAAATCTCTAATCTGTGGATGTGTGTGTCTATATGCATCTGTCAGGCTGTGGGTGTCAATTATCGTCCGTAAGAGTTTCAGTTGATTATTGTCGTTTTTATTGATGCACTTAATCTGAGCCTTAACCTCTCCTCCAGCCACATCCATGTCTGTGAGGACGCAGTTAAAATCTCCACCTAATATTATGTTTGTCCCCATATATAAGGTCGTTAGAGTGGTATCCAGTCTTTCGTAGAACATGGGTTGATGTGTGTAGTTTGCTGGTGCATGTATGCAGACAATAGTATGTGTGTGTTTGTCGTCATTTCTCACTTGCACTATAGCCATCTTGCTGTTGCTGTCTCTGTCTTTTTTCACAATGGTCCATCTGTCTGATGTTTGTAGTATTGCTACTCCTGATCCTACGTTGTGTATGGCTAGACTAAAACAGGAGTGTTGTATGCCTATATTTGTTGTGATTTGTTGCGCATGAAAGTCTGTGTTTATGTTGGTTTCTTGTATTAATATAAAGTCTGGTTTGTACTTTCGTGTCAGTTGGATGATATGTTGTGTTTTGGACCTGAGACCACTAATGTTTAACGATACAATTTTAATGTCCGCTATGGTACCAATATAATTAAAATGTAGCTGAAATTTATAATGAAACAAACAATTGAGAAATTGTTCTTTATCAGTGATTATTGAGCTCTGATGTTTGATCTTTTACTTTTCTTTGGTGTTGTTTTTACGCTCCAAACAGAGTTCTCCTCGTCGTCCGTGTCAATGATTAATTGACCCGGTGTTGCTGGGGACTTTGACATATCGTCGCTGCCGTCTTCCGCGTCTCTGTGTTCTTGATGTTCTGGCGACTCTGTGGCTCTGCGTTTTCTTCCTGCTAGGACTTCTGCAAATGACGCCTCTGTAGTGTTTTCTGTCTGTTCTTGTGTCTCTACTATAGCTGTTGTCTGCGCGGGTTCCTCGGGGGTCTCCACGTGTGCTGTTTGTGGTGTAGTTCCACTGGGAGATGTAGGTTCTACCTGCGTTGTTTCTGTAGCAGCATGCTGTTCTGTAACTGTTTGTGTTCGGATTGTTTGCTTCCGCGTTGGGCACTGGCTTTCCCAGTGTGTGTCTAGGCCCGTCTCTTTCTCCGCAACACTATAGTTCGTTCGTCACCACCCCGTCAAAAACACTTGTGCCGTTTTTTTTTGGCAGTGTGTTGAGCATGACAGATCTCTATGTTTACCTTCTGTGGGGTGTGTATTTCTAGTGTATGTTGTAACGCCGTTCTTGCTGGTATGATTGTGTTGCATTCGTAAAATGTGTTCTTCTGTTTCTTGTATGTTTCGTCTGCAATGTTGGCACTCGGTTGTCTGTCCTGATATATGAGCTTCTCTTTCTTTTGTGGGTGTCATGCTGTATATGAGTCTGTATGTGACTTCCCTTGCTTTGGGAGCGATGTGTGGGTTGTGGAGGTTTGAGAAAGTGCTGGTGTAGTCTGTAAGAAAGTATGTTTGGCCCCTCTTGATTCTGTGCTGTAGTGGAGTTGCTTGCTGTTTAATGAGGTGTTTGTAAATGATGTTTGTCTTTCTTTTGATGTTAATAAGTTGTCGTGTCCTTGGATGGCTTGAATGCAAATTTTCGACAGGAAATGTAGTTAAGGGGATAACCATTCATGTCATTTGTGTAAATGGAAGGGCTGCTGTCCCCAGGATCCCCACCTCACTAGGACTGATGCTCTAGGTTCCTCGAGCTGCCTAGCTAGTGGAAACTAGCCCAGATTCAACAGCACACAGCCGTGCGCGATTGCAATCTCGGCACTAAGAACATCGGGTGTTACCCTAGTCCGACCACGCATCTTCCACCCCTCTGATGTTGCGTTCAAACAATGACATAATGGGAGGTATCAGCACAGTACCCAAAGACTACTATGCCATGTAGCCGACATGACACAGTCTGTGCTGCTAGAGCAGGCAACACAGGCGCTGAACCTAGGATGACACGAGCAGTCACGTCTTAATCATTGGCAACAATCAGACAGTTCCTTCTCAAAATATACACTAGTATTTCTGAGAAAGCGGCCACTAGAACGTCATAAAACTAATAAATAGTATATAAAGCACTTGCTACCGTAATATTATAAGAGTACCTAAGTTTGCATATCACTTTAAAAAACATTTTCTTAAAAGTACGTATGTTTAAATATTTAAAAAAGAATCTATATACAATGTATCACAAAATGCACTAGGATTAAACATTATCAATCAAAGTTTATGCGCATTTAATTTACGATGCAAATGGGAATATTATTTTATATTAATTTTTTTAAGTATTATTTTCCTTGTTTATTAAGGGAAGTCACTGCAAACATTTAATTTTTCGTAAAGTACAAGTTATTGTTCGTAGGGGTAATTCCTTTAACTTTTTAGACAGTTCATAACATTCAGTAATATATTAATCATTAGTCATGTTTAGCAATGCATATAGATTTAAATTAATGCGATAAATTTATAAATAAATGTACTTCGAAGTTTTGTGCAAATAATATGAAATTAATTTGTTTTAAATGTTAGCAATTAAAAATTATCTAGTATGCATAAAATTCAATTAGAACTCCATGATTTCTCTCAAAATGGCGCCATTGTAAACAAAATATTAATCATTAGCCATGTTTAGCAATGCATATAGATTTAAATTAATGTCATAAATAAATGTGCTTCTAAGTTTTGTGCACATTATTGAAAATTAATTTGTTTTTAAATGGAAGCAATTTAAAATTATTTAGAGTACATAAAATTCAACAACAAATCCATGATAGTTCTTAAAATAATGTTGTATATTGTATGTAAACAATATATTTTACTTTCATCGTATCCCCACAAAATGCAGAGTGGGTAGTCAAAATTAAATTATATTTTCAGGAACATGAAGGCCATATCATTTCAGGTTCTCTAATAGAATAACTTAGAATATCTTCAAATGTTGTTTAAGATGAATTTTGTAAATACAATTTACACAGTTCAAGGTACTTCAATCTGTTTATTGAAAATGAATTAATATTCATTCATTATTAATCATTGTTTATTTGTCATGATTCTAACTTACAAAAGAATTAAGTAAGTTTTCCACAGGCAAACACACACACATATATATATATATATATATATATATATATATATATATATATATATATATATATATATATATATATATATATATATAATATACATATATATATATATATATATATATATATATATATATATATTTATGTATATTTATGTTAATACGATTATAATATCATTATACTATTACAAATAATAATAAGAATTACCTTAAGCTACCCATTGTTATTTTTAAATTAATCAAATTAAATGAAACCATTAATAGCTCTCTCAAACACACATTATGATTATCTTTGCAGTTACAATAAATTACAGTTCTGGATAAAAATGGATTACAAGTTGTGCCTTAATAGACATTCTTATTGAAGAGCTGCGTAGTACTTTTTAAAATCTCTCTTCTGTAATAATTTCACTCATCATTTATGATCTTCTTTTAATTTCTAGAAATAATATAAGGGCCTTTAAAATTGGTTGATGAGGTGAAGAAGCTACCATGATCTCTCACAACTTTATGCTATATTTCACTCTAAAGAATGTCAAATTAATGATTCTATACATTGTGTCATATTACACATTAATTTATTATAAATATTAGTAATATATATGTGTGTATGTCTGTCTGTCTGTCTCTCTGATAGAGATTCCCAGCAAACTATGTTTAATATTGCTGTTTTTGTCTTGCAGGTTTTGCCCACTTCTTGGCCAGGCATAATCCGTTTAGCCGCAGACTAAGTCTTTCAGGTTATATTAGACCGTGATTGTTATCCAAAATTAAAAGTGTAAGTTACTTTTGCTTTATAAATTGAACATATGTGTAATTATTGTTGTCTTCTTGGATTTCCAGTTCTATGGCCGCTGTTTGTTGTCAGTACATGTTCTAATTATTCTTTGATCTTTGCTGTCAATATTTATGCCATCTACAATTTGTATTATTTCTTGTGCTTTACTTTATCAAATGCTTTGGTATAATCTATAAAACATAGGTATAGATCTTTTTAGATAGTTTTTAAAAGTATTATTTTCTTTGTTTATTATAAGAAGTCACTGCCAATTTAATTTTTCTTTAAGTTATTGTTAGTAGAGGTAATTGCTTTAACTTTTTAGACAGTTCTTAATATTCTGTAAAATATTAATTATTAGACATGTTTAGCAATTGATGTAGATTTAAATTAATCAATAAATAAATGTGCTTCTAAATGTTTATGCAAATTATAGGAGACCATATTATTTCAGGTTCTCAAACGGAATACCTTAGAATATCTTCAAATAGTGAATAGATGCATTTTATAAATAATATTATACAATTCAAGCTACATAAATCTTTATATTGAAAATGAATTAATATTCATTCATTATTATTCAATGTCTATTTGCCATGAAGGACGAAGAGATAGAGGGAATCAAAGAGAAAAGATACCAGACAGCTTAAGAGAATGGCTTGGCTGAAGGTCAACAACAGAAATAACTGTCAAGATCAAAAGTTGTGGAGAGACATGATCACCTAGAAAGCAGGCCTGGTACTTAATGATGATGATTTGTCATGATTCTAACTTCAAAAAGAGCTATGTAAGTTCGCCACAGATAAAAATTATAAATTTGTCATTCCAACATTACAAATAGTAATAAGAATTACCTTAAGCTACCAATTGTTATGTTAAAATTAAATAAATTAAATGAAATAAGTAATATTAATAGCGCTCTCACACATACATTATTTTTGCAGTCACAATTAATACAGTTCTGGATAAAAATGGATTAGAAGCTCTATCTTATAGACATTATTATTAAGTTATAGTTAGAGTATAAATAAAAGAGAAACTTTTCTTTTAAAAAAGGAAGATAATTATTTTAGTATAAGACAATAAAACAAACTGCTCTCCTTGTTTGTTGGATAAAAACTGACAGTATGTTAATTATATTATTAATTCTAAACTTTGTTTTCTCACAATCATATTTGGTTTGATTGAGGACAGCATTGTTAAAAATTAAATATAAAATAAAAATGAAGAAAGGTGTTCCATGTTCTGGGAGCTGGAGAAACTAAAACAGGATATAAACAAACTGCTAAATTTAAGTTTTAAACTTTACCCTATATGTGTGAAATTAACAACCTGTCATCTATTACATTTAATTCACAGTTTTAAAGATGAAAGAGTTCAATTACTTGGGAACAATGTTAACTTTAGTTGGTAGATTTACAGCAGTTGTGAGAAGCAAATAAATGGAAGATAAGGATGAATTTGAAAGAGGATATATATATATATATATATATATATATATATATATATATATATATATATATATATACTATGCCAATGTGAAAAGAAAAAAGAGCTCTACAGATAATTTATGTAAATTGTTCAGTAGGTATTTTTTTTTAAAAAGTATCCCAAAATTGCCAAAAAATTAAACACCAGCTTTGTTGAAGTGCGGCACAGTACTTTTAAAAATCTCTCTTCAGTAATGATTTCGCTCATCATTAATGCTCTTTTAATTTCTAGAAATCATATAAGGGAATTCAAAATTGGTTGATGAGATGTTAAAGCTACCACGATTTCTTACAAATTTATGCTATATTTCACTCTAAAGAGTGTCAGATTAGTGATTCTATTAATTTTGTTATTTTACACATTAATTTATTACAAATATTAGTAATATGTATGTGTGTATGTCTGTCTGTATCTCTGTCTCTGATAGCATTTCCCAGCAAACTTTGTGTAATGTTGCTGTTGCTGTATTGCAGGTTTTGCCCACTTCTTGGCCAGGCATAATCCGTTTAGCCTCAGATCAAGTCTTTCAGGTTATTTTAGACCATGATTGCCATCCAAGATTAAAAGCGTAAGTCACTTTTGCTTCATAAATTGAACATATCTGTAATTGTTGTTGTTTTGTGGACACCGCAAACATTTGTACTCAGATTTTTTTCTTTAAAATTATTTATTACATTAACTCTTTCCATATGTTTCGCCATACTGTACGCCAATGCGAATCCGGCAACGTACATTTCACCGCGTAGTGCGCTATGCTCACTTTGATTAGTGTGAGCGCCATCAAACCATATTCTTTTTACATGTCTTATATCATCTGGATATTGGTGAAATCTTATATCTTGTTCAATTATATAAAGATTCATATATAATATGTTATATGTTAGATGAATATAAATATACAGAGTGATTCTTAAAACCATGAACAATTTGTCTCTGAAATCTCTTCTGTTGCTTCAATAAAAAGCTTCTGTACAGAAAGAGTTAACCAAAAAAGTGCAGTATAGACATGTTTTTTTTCCGCGTTTGCAGCTTTCACCTAAGGCGAAGTCCCTATAGCCTAGGAACTGAATTTTGCATGTTAATTCATTTTACCCTGGCAGCCATGTGCAGTGGCCCCTCACCAATCAGGCAGATAACTCCATCTTCAGAGGTACTCATATTTCTTCTGTTGATGTGTAATTGACGTTTCAAGCCAGGCCTCACTGTTGAGACCAGGGATGGTTGCCACAGATAGAAATCACAAATAAAAATTCCCAACTTGTACATTCGGATTTGAACTAACAACCTCTCTGTGTCAAAACTGCCATAACTTTAGATTGAAAAGTTCCTCTTCAAGCAAATTCCACAGAGAATTATGAATTGTTTTAGGCTCAAAACTTTCCACTGTGAGAATTTCAATCACAGCTTATAGCTTCTGACACATATTCAGTGCATCCACCATTTTGATAACTAATACAAGGAAGCATGTGACACCAGACTGTGGAACCTTTGTTTTTGGAAGAGCAAAAAAAAAAATTAATAAATAAATAAAAAATCTTGCTTTACATTGGAAACAATACATTTTATAAAAATGTTGCAGTGCAGATAGAATTTCACAGCTTATCAGTTTAAAATTCTTTCTTTAGAGAGCTAAGTATAAAATTTATTTGACATTTTCATTTATGTTATTCATTAAGTGCTGTTTCCATATCAAAAGTTGGCTACCATGGAGCACCTTTCTGATCTGTCTCTTACTTTGATGTTGTAGGGATCGAACCCTACCTCTTGTCCTTTGTAGTCCAGTTCACTAACCACCGAGCCATCGCGGTTTCCCATTTCTTTGGTAAAGCTATGAATATTGATTTTAATAGGCCATCTGGTATATTTCACCTATTATAGATTTGCATTCACATGGAGCATAAAATAAATAAATATTCAGTTAATAAATAATATTCTTTACAATAAATAAATATTCAGTAAATATTCAAATATTCAGTTTATCTGTTTAAAACTTGTTTTCTTTGTAATTTTAATTATTCTCTTTATGTCATGTTATTAAACAATTTTAAAATTCTTCCTTCGACAAGCTTTCGAGAACTGAGACTGAGTGATTGCAAAAGTGTAGCTGATCTAGGCATGCAAGAGTGGTCAAATTACGTAAGACAATACGTAACCTCATTGTGGCAATTGTAAAAGATAATGGAGGATTTTACATTCTAATGTCTCTTTATTTTTTAAAGTTGGGCGGTTTTGGGAAAAATATGTTAGTACTCATATAATTTCATGACTGTCTTAATTCTAATGCCCTGGAGTGCCATCAGATGGCACACAGGGTTTTTGGTGTACTTTGTCATATGTCCTTATTCTGGCCGAGCTTCTCAATCTTCGCTAAAATTCTACCTTACTCAACATTGAAAAAAAAGTATATACCCAAGGTAGTATAGCAATTATTGAAAAGACACCGCTTTGGAGAATTAGTACCATCTTGTACCAGCTCATCAACCACCTGCATTTACAAGTTTAACAGCCAAATATTTGTAATAAAATATATTGGTCTACGTGTAATGTGTAACATGCTATTTTTATCACCGCAAACATTTGTACTCAGATTTTTTTTTTTTAAATGATTTATTACATTAACTCTTTCCATACGTTTTGCCGCACTGTGCGCCAATGTAATTCTGGTAACATACATTTCGCCATACAGTGCGCAACGTTCAATTTGATTAGTGTGAGCGCCATCAAACCATATTCTTTTTACATGTCTTATATCTTGTTCAATTATCTAAACATTCATATATAATATGTTATATGTTAGATGAATATAAATATATAGATTGATTCTTAAAACCATGAACAATTTTGTCTCTGAAATCTCTTCTGTTGCTTCAATAAAAAGCTTCCATACGGAAAGATTTAACCAAAAAAGTACAGTATAGACATATTTTTTTTCTGCATTCGCAGCTTTCACCTCAGGCGAAGTCCCTATAGCCTAAGAACTGAATTTTGGATGTTAATTCATTTCACACTGGCAGCCATGTGTATAGGGGTCCCCCGTCACTCAGGCAGATAACTCCATCTTCAGAGGTATTCATATTTTTTCTGTTGATGTGTAATTGACGTGTGAAGCCAGGTCTCACTGTTGAGACCAGGGGTGGTTGCCACTGAGAGAAATCACAAATAAAAATCCCAACTTGTACAGTCAGATTTGAACTAACAACCTCTCTGTGTCAAGACTGCCATAACATGAGATTGAAAACTTCCTTTTCAAGCAAGTTCCACAGAGAATTATGAATTGCTTTAGGCTCAAAACTTTCCACTGTGAGAATTTCAATCACAGCTTATAGCTTCTGACACGTATTCAGTGCATCCACCATTTTGATAACTAATACAAGGAAGCATGTGACACCAGACTGTGGAAACCTGTTTTTGAAAGAGCAAAAAAAAAAAAAAATTAATCTTGCTTTACATTGGAAACAATACATTTTATAAAAATTGTGCAGTATAGATAGACTTTCACAGCTTATCAGTTTAAAATTGTTTCTATAGAGTGCTAAGTATAAATTTTATTTGACATTTTCATTTATGTCATTCATTAAGTGCTGTCTCCGCATCCAAAGTTGGCTACCGTGGAGCATCTTTCTGCTCTGTCTCTTGCTTTAATGATGAAGATTATCATAGGCTGATGCTACCATCTTTTGATGTTACTTGTCCATATTAGTCTTGGTCTATCTCTCTCTCTTTTACCTTGCATTTTCCCTTCCAAGATTACTTTTAGTAGACCATAGTGTCCGTTAACATGTTTCAAAAATCTCATTTGTCTTGTTTGAATTGTGTTTGGTAGTTCTTTTTAAATTTTTAGTTGTTTTAAGACTTCATTTGTTTGTCAATCCAAATCATTGGACGGTTATCACCACTATTGTCGAACAAGGAAACATGAGAGGTAAAATGAGCACTATACAATACAATCTTCATCCCAACATTGTGCTACCAATGCCAGACCTGGACCCTAGATGCAAGAACAATAATAAAAATAACCTCTACTAAGATGAAATGTGTCAGACAAATGACAGGAAACAATCTGAAAGATAAGATCAGAAATGAAGAACTGAGGTGAAAACTAGGAATAGCTCCTGACATAGAATATATAAAGAAACAACAGATAAAATTTTTTGACCACATGACATAGCAGAAAAATCAAAACACAACACAACGAGCCTTCAACAAATGTGAGAATACCAGACCCAATGGTCAACCACGAAAAACATGGATGGATGGAATATTAGAAGCACTAGGAAACATAACAGCAGCCGAGGCGAACAGAAGAGCAAAAGACCACAAATTATATCTCCCCTTGATGCTGAAAGGCAAATGAGGAAGGAAAGAAGAAGAAGAATTGTTTGTTTCCTTTTCTTTCCTTTCAATTCTTCCTATTCTTCTATAAATCCACATCTGAAAAGCTTAAATTTTCTGTTCTGTTTTCTTGTCTATTGTCCATCTTTCAGCACCATACATGAATGTTAAGAAGATATAAGATTTCACTATGCTTAGTTTTAGCCCTGCTTTATTTGTTCTAATGTTAGTATATTTTTTATGGCATTAAAATTACTTTTTGCCATTTTCTATTTTCTTTTTTCCTCCAGTTTTACATTTTCCATCACTGGTTATAGTATGTTCAAAGTAGTTGTAGCTTTGAACTGTCTTCAGGTGTATTTCTTGAAATTTGATATCCACTTGTAGGTTTTGAGTACTTTCTTTGTTTATGATCAAAGTTTGTCTTTTTGATATTCATATCTAATCCATATTGTTTGCTTATCATGTTTATCTCATTTAGTAATTTATGTAGATCTTCAGGATTTTCTGCTAGTAATACAGTATCATCAGCATATCTTAGGTTACTGACTATCATTCCATTATTGTTTATGCCTGGCATCTTTGTGATGCTTTTAAACATTTTCTCATTGATTAGTTTGAACAAGCTTGGTGATAGAATTTGTGTCACTGTTAAAATATTTACATATTTATATATGGCCTGCTTCAAAAATGTATTTACACATCTACCATTTTATGTGAAAAGGTAGTGCAGCATTGCTTAATTCTGGTCATGACTTTTATAAAAGTCCTGTTGGTCATAAAAAAATATGATCACTAACATCATTATTCCTCCATATATTAAAAGGAATGATGTTTAATTTGTACATGTTTACTAGTGTTATGTTTATGTACGGTGTTCAAACATTTAAAGAAAAATATTATAATTCTTGACAGATATTTATATGGACTATTTACATTTACATAAATAATTGCTCACAAAGGCCTGTTATAAACTTTTTACACATTTTTTCATGTTTACCAAGGTGTCAGACCAAGGGGTCATTCACATTACTAAGAACTACAACAAGCTATGCGACTTCTACACTTGGGCCTGTGAGGCTATCTCAGACATTGGCTTAGATTTTCTGGCACAAAACTGCACAAGACTTTGCTCGTTGGACATAAGCAAATGGGACATAACAGACGATGGACTGTATGCCTTATCCACTGTCCAAATCTACATAAACTTGAGATGAAGTCATGTGATGTAACAACAGACAAAGGAATAGTGATGATTGCTTATAGGTACTCTTCATTTCAGCAGTTGCATGCCCTGGATTGTTGTCTGCCCCTGATGCATATGCTATGGTTAGAAAGTACTGCAAGAGAGCCATCACAGAACACAAAGATCTGACAATTCTATAAAGCAGCTTTTTATATTAATTTTGTTCTTTTGAGTTGTGTCCAACTTTTGCAATAGATGAGGATGTTCTAAAAGAGTAACGAGGGTATTCTGAAAGAGTAATGGGGATATTCTAAAAGAGTAATCCGGATATTCTAAAAGAGTAATCTGGATATTCTAAAAGAGTAATCTGGATATTCTAAAAGAGTAATTAGGATGTTCTAAAAGAGGCCAAATCAAAAATGAAAGCTAATTTCCAACAACAGGATTCACTTGGGGTCATGTCAGGAGAAGGGAACATCTGTGATCTTTTGTGACAGCTGGGATATTTTGTAACAGCTGTGGTGTTTTATGACAGCTGTGTTGTTTTGTGACAGAGGGGATATTTTGTGACAAAGGGGATATTTTGTGACAGCTGGGATGTTTTGTGGCAGCTGGGATTTTGTTACAGCTGTAACATTGACAACTGTACATTATGTTATAGCTGGAATATTTTGTTACAACTGAGATATTTTGTTACTGCTGTGATGTTTTGTGACAACTGAAATGTTTTGTGACAACTGAAATACTTTGTGACAACTGAGATATTTTGTTACAACTTTAATATTTTGTGACAACTTTAATATTTTGTGACAACTTTAATATTTTGTGACAACTTTAATATTTTGTGACAACTTTAATATTTTGTGACAACTTTAATATTTTGTGACAACTTTTATATTTTGTAACAGCTGACATGTTTTGTGAGAACTATATTTTGTGACAGCTGGGATATTTTGTTATTGCTGGGGTTTTTATGTCATCTGGGATACTTTGTGACAGCTGGGCTATTTTGTGAGAACTGTGATATTTTGTGACAAATGAGATATTTTGTGACAGCTGTGATACTTTGTTATTGCTGGGATATTTTGTTACTGCTGGGATATTTATGTGACATCTGCGATATTTTGTGAGTGCTGGAAGATTTTGTGACAGCTCGGATATTTTGTTAGTTGGGATATTTTGTGTGAACTGATATATATTTTGAATGCTGCAATATTTTTTATTACAGCTGGTATATTGTGGTACAGCTGGTATATTTTATGGCAAATTGTATATTTTGTGACAGCTGGGATATTTTGTAACAGCTGAAATATTTTGTTATGACTGGGATAAAATTATTGCAGCTGGGATATTTTGTGACAGCAGGATGTTTTGTTGTAGCTGGGATATTTTGTTAAAAATGTAACATTTTGTAACAACTGAGACATTTTGTTACAGCTGAGATATTTTGTGACAGCTGGGATATTTTATGAAAACTGAATTACTTTATGACAGCTGTGATATTTTGTGATAACTGAGATATTTTGTGACAGCTGCATGATTTTGTGATTGCTGTGATATTTTATTACTGCTGGGATATTTTGTGACATCTGGGATATTTTATAACTGAGATTTTTTGTGACAGCTTGAATATTTTGTGATAGCTGTGATATTTTGTGACAAATGATATATATTCTGTGACAGCTTGGATATTTTGTGGGAACTGAGATATATTTTGACTGCTGGAATATATTTTATTACATCAGGGATATTTTGGTACAGCTGATCTTTTTTGTGACATTCAGGATATTTTGTTACTGCTGAGATACTTTGTTACTGCTCTTGACATTTTGTGACAGCTGGAATATTTTTTTACCACTGGGATACTTTTTTGCATGTGGGAAATTTTCTGACAACACAATATGTGTGTTATAGCTTTGATATCTTGTGACAACTGAGATATTTTGTGGCAAATGAGATATTTTATTATAGCTGGGATATTTTTTGACAACTGAGATATTTTGTGACAACTGTGATGTTTTGTGACAGCTTGGATATTTTATGACAGCTGGGATGTTTTGTTGAAGCTGGGATATTTTGTTACAGCTGTAACATTTTGTAACAAATGAGACATTTTGTGACAACTTTGGTATTTTTTGACAGCTGGGATTATTTGTGACAGCTGTGATATTTTGTGACAGCTGGGATATTATGTTACAACTGGGATATTATGTTACAACTGGGATATTATGTTACAACTGGGATATTATGTTACAACTGGGATATTATGTTACAACTGGGATATTATGTTACAACTGGGATATTATGTTACAACTGGGATATTATGTTACAACTGGGATATTATGTTACAACTGGGATATTATGTTACAACTGGGATATTATGTTACAACTGGGATATTATGTTACAACTGGGATATTATGTTACAACTGCGATAGTTTGTTACAACTGCGATAGTTTGTTACAACTGCGATAGTTTGTTACAAAAGGGATATTTTGTAATAGCAGGGATATATTGCTACTGTTGGGATGTTTTGTTACTGCTGTGCCTATTTGAGACAGCTGGATGATTTTGTGTTAGCTGGAATATTTTGTGATAGCTGTTTATTTTGTTACTGCTGATATATTTTGTTACTTCTGGGGTTTTTTGTGACATCTGGGATATTTTGTGACATCTGAGAAATTTTATAACTGAGATATTGTGTAATATTTTGTGACAAATGATATATTCTGTGACAGCTGTGATATTTTGAGACAACTGTGATATTTTATGACAGCTGTGATATTTTGTGACAGCTGGGATATTTTGTGACAACTGAGATATTTTGTTACAACTGAGATATTTTGTTACAACTTTAGTATTTTATGACAACTTTGATATTTTGTAACAGCTGGCATATTTTGTGAGAACTATGATTTTTGTGACAGCATTGATATTTTGTGACAGCTGGGATATTTTGTTACTGCTGACGTATTTTGTGACATCTGGGATATTTTGTGACAGGTGAAAAATTTGGTGATAGCTGGCATATTTTGTGCAAATGAGATAGTTTGTTACAGCTGGGATATTTTGTGTGAACTGAGATATATTTTGACTGCTGGAATATATTTTATTACAGCTGGGATATTTTGGTACAGCTGGTATATTTTATGACAAGTTGTATATTTTTTGACAACTGGGATATTTTATGACAGCTGGGATATTTTGTGACAGCTGGGTCATTTTGTTATTGCTGTGCCATTTTGTGACAATAGAAATATTTTGTAACAGATTGTAATATTTTGTTATGACTGGGATCCTCTGTTGCAGCTGGAATATTTTCTGACAACTGAGATATGTTGTTACTGCTGCAACATTTTGTGACAATTGAGATATTTTGTGACAGCTAGGATATTTTATGACAACTAGGATATTTTGTGACAGCTGGGATATTTTGTGACAAATGAGATATTTTGTTACAACTTTAATATTTTGTGACAACTTTGATATTTTGTTACTGCTGAGATATTTTGTTATTGCTGGTGTATTTTGTGACATCTAGAATATTTTGTGATAACTGAGATATTTTTGCGACAGCTGGAATATTTGTGGTAGCTGGCCTATTTTTGTGACAAATTAGATATTTTGTTACAGCTGGGATATTTTATGACAATTTGTATATTTTGTGACAGCTGGGATATTTTGTTACAGCTGGAATATTTTGTGACAACTGGTATATTTTATGACAGCTCTGATATTTTGTGGCAGCTCTGATATTTTGTGGCAGCTAGGATATTTTGTGACAGCTTAGATATTTTCTTTGAGCTGTGATATATTGTGACTGCTGGAATATATTTTATTACAGCTGGAATATTTTGGTACAGCTGGTATATTATATGACAACTTGTATATTTTTGGACAGTTGGGATATTTTGTTACTGCTGGGTCATTTTGTTATTGCTGGATCATTTTATTATTGCTGTGCCATTTTGTGACAATAGAAATATTTTGTAACAGATTGAAATATTTTGTTATGACTGGGATATTCTGTTGCAGCTGGGATATTTTCTGACAACTGAGATATGTTGTTACTGCTGCAATATTTTGTGACAGCTGGGATATTTTATAACAGCTGGGATATTTTGTGACAAATGAGATATTTTGTTACAACTTTGATATTTTGTAACAGTTGGCATATTTTGTGAAAACTATGATATTTTGTGACAACTGGGATATTTTGTTATTGCTGAGATATTTTGTTATTGCTAGTGTATTTTGTGACATCTAGAATATTTTGTGATAACTGAGATATTTTGTGACAGCTGGAATATTTTGTGGTAATTGGCCTATTTTGTGACAAATTAGATATTTTGTTACAGCTGGGATATTTTATGACAACTTGTATATTTTGTGACAGCTGGGATATTTTCTTGGAGCTGTGATATATTGTGACAGCTGGGACATTTTCTTGGAGCTGTGATATATTGTGACAGCTGTGATTTTTTTTTGTGACAGCTAAGACAACTGAAAAAAATGTAGTAGGTAGCCATTAGAGCTGAAATAGAGAAAAGATGCAAGACAATTTCAGAAATGATCTATTTGTTAGTCAAAATGAAAAAAAATTACGTAACATCTTGGTAGAGGTCTTAATATCTGCTTTGATGGCTTCTGAAGGAATTCACCTGGTCCTGTAGCTAGATGGCTTTCATTATTTCTTCCTTGCTTGGTTTTCCCACAGTTGACGTGTAACTCTTCTTCTGCTGGTAGTATATCTGGAGGGTTATTTGAGCCGGGTCTGTTCAAAAGTTCTTCCAAGTGCTCTTTCCCTCTCTCCGTTAGTTCACTTATATTACTAAGCAGATGTCCTTTTTTATCTTTAATAAAGGTATTTATCTGTTTGTATTTTCCACTTAGTTTCTTTGTGCTGTTGTACAGTTCTTTCATATTCCCTTTATTTGCTGCTTCCTCTGCCTCTTTAACTAGTTCATCTATATATTTCTTCTTATCCCTTTTAATGCATCCTCTCACTTCTTTGTTCACCTCTGTAAGCTTTCTTTCCTGTGTCTTGGCTTTATTACTTCTCGTTTTGTTTTTATTTATGTCTGCTTTCTTATTCTTTCTTTCTTTAATTTTTTATTTTATTTTGTCTCTGCTGTCATCCATGCCTTATTCTAGCATTCTCTTTTCCCTCAGCGCTTCTTCGCATGTCTCTTTCCATATATCCTTTACCTGTTTCCAATGATCTCCTATATTGATTGTATTTTCTAGTTGTTTGAGGACTTGGAATTTGTTTGATATTGTGACTGCAAATTTGTCTTTAATTCTTTGTTCTTTAAGAAATTATACATTGAAATACTTTCTGCCCTTATTTGTTGTAGTATCTTTTTTGTTTAAGTTTTGCTATCAGAAGATGATGGTCTGAAGCCACATCTGCTCCTTTATATACTTTTACATTCTGTAAGGATGACTTCAACTTATTATTAATACATATGTGGGCAATTTGATTTTCCATTCTCTGATCTGATGACACCCATGTAACTTTATGTATTTTTATGTTGGAATATTGTTCCTCCTAGGCTCATTTGATTAAGAAGAGCACAGAAGTTCACAAATATCTCGCTATTCTCATTTATATCTCCAAGCATGTTTTCCCATAATCTCTTCGAAGCCTTTGTTGTCTGACCCTAATTTTGCATTTAGATCTCCCATCAAGATTATAATATCCTTGGCTCATCTTTTATCCATCTGACATTGCAACTGTTTATAGAATTCACCTTTAACTAAATCATCCCTATTATTGGTTGGTGCATTGCAGTGGATAATGTGTATTTTTACTTTGTTTTTTGTTGTTTTAAATGTTGCTCTCATTAGTCTTGGCCTTACTGCTTCCCATTCTATCATTGTGTTCTGTGCATTCCTTGATAACATTATGATAACTCCTTGACTATGTTGTGCTCCAGGTTCCCAGTGTGCTGATGATAAAATCATCTCTCCTGTATTTAGTTTTATCCTTTCCATTCATAGCCATCTTGTTTCACACATTCCTAGAATATCTATTTTGTATTTTCTAATTTCTGTTGCTACCTGTGCACCTTTTTCTTGTTCATTTAGGGTACATACATTTCAGGTGCCAATTCTGGAGGATTTCCTGGGAGACAAAAGGTGAGTCAGCAACCCGGACTCCTTACGGCTTTCTCTGAATTTCATCATACATCTCTTAAACAGAGAGCCTCTATCTTACCTGGATGGCAAATTTACTTTTATTCTCTTCTTTGACTTGTCCATATTTGTGAAGTTTTTTAGGCTTATTTTTTTACAGTACAGGTTAGCCAGTCCCAATCCAACTCTCCTTAGTCGCCTCTTACGAATATGCATGGTAAGGAACAGCGCCACTATTCTTAACTTCCCTTTGTGCCTCACAGTGCACAGGCACATTTAACTTATTATCTTTCTTTTGTAGTTATATTTTCATAAAAATGACATTTAAATAAAGTAAATTGAATACATTGAAAGAGGATTATCAGCTATAAATCTAATGTAATATTTAATAACATTGCTGATGAAGAATGATGCATCTGGACAACCATTTTCAAAATGTATGGCAGAATGTTTCTAAAACAAAGATCATGCCATCTTTCAGATTTAGCTTGCTTCTTTTTGTTTTTGCTATTGCTTTTGTTTTAATATGAAGAGGCATTGAAAATCAACTCCACAGAGAAATGTTTGAGGCAAATGAAAGTAAAATATTTAGGGTGATCTTCTACAGTGTTAAAAGAGCACTACAACCATTTCTCAATATTTCTTTGTTGAAAGTCAAAGTCTGAAACAACGGGACGCAAATTTAAAAATGCTATTTGATATTTAAGTCTATGTTATTGTGAACTTATCTTACTTGTAACAAATAAATTTATTGTAATAATGATGCAGAATTTGTGTTATTGTCAATATCTCTTTGATTGTATCATATAATTTTATTGTAATAATGATGCAGAATTTGTATGTTATATTTGTTGAAGGATTGAATCAAGGTGTGATAAGGCAGATATAGAAATGAAATATCTATAATGATCTCAAGGGGAACCCCTGATTAGTTAACAATTTTCTAATTTAAGTGAGTGTCATACATTTATTGAGAGACTGAAAGAAAGTGAGATACAAGGGAAGAAAGAGAGATATAAGCCGGGGGGGAGGGGGGGAGAGATAAAATACAGAGAGAAATATAGTTATTGAGTTATTTATTTTAAAATTGGATGATTAGAAAATGAATATGTAATCTTTTTTGATATAGACACTATATGTATTTGTATGGTTTTTCTACTTCACTCATTAGTTGCAAGCTGGGATTTGTTTGTCATGTCCAAAAGTGAATAAATGTGGAGAAACAACTTATAGACCACATAGTTTCTTGCAGGATCAGCAACTCAAAATAGATCATAATATCACTGTATTATTTCTATAGAGTTATATAGCAACAGTGTATGTCTATGGTGATTGGAACTTTGATATAGAAGACTTATTGCATTGTATTACCTTCTAGGGCAGACAAGATGTACCCTTTCCAGTAAGAATCTGAAAATAAAAATTCACTCTAGTCATTTCATCACCAGGATCTAAGAGTCAATGGCTAAGATCAAACATACGATATTTAACTCTGCCCATCATCAGCTTTCGGTTGGCTTACCACGGCAACAGCCGGGGTTCGTAATCCTGGCGAGGACACCTGGGTTTTACTAATTCCCTAAAAATTAGTAGGAGCCGCGATAGCTCAGTGGTTAGTGAACTGGACTACTACGGACAAGGGGTAGGGTTCGATCCCAACCGACGGCTCCGGGTTCACCCAGCCTTAAATGGGTACCGGATTTTTTCTGGGAAAGTAAAAGCAGCACGGGCGTAATACCGACCACATTACCCCAAAAATCATGTGCTGAAGGTCTGTAAAATATAGGGTCACTAACACCATATTTCCCTATACGCCGCTTGGCGTGACGGGGGGTACTTTACTTTTTTTTTTTTTATCATCAGCTTTACTGTACCCACAAGCTGAATTTGTATTGTAGCCTAGTTCTGTGCTTTTTTAACTCCTATTTCTCTATTTGTGGTTGATTTACTTTCATTTCCCAGACGTCCAAAGCTCAACCGATATCAGATCAATTCTACTTCCTCAAAGACCGGATAAATGAACACCTTATATGGAGCTACAAGGCAACTCAGAAATACCTGCAGATATCATTACATGGCAATGTGCCAAAGGGCATCAGCTCACAGGCTTCTGAATCCATAAAAACATCTCCCATACTTAACCATCAAAACAACACAGGAAAGGGTGTCAGGTTAAAAAAGAGGCAAATCATGGGTGGGCCGAGCAGATGTCATCAAACAGGTGTATGGGCTTACCAATATCAATGCTGGTGAGGAGTGGATACCGGTGCCTACATCATTCAAGGGGACATTCTTGTGTATTGTCACACTCGACAGGAAATGTAGGCAACCGGACTCAGTCGTGGTCAAAATGAAGGTCAATGGTGCTCATCTGGGATAACACCAATGAGAAAGATAGTCATCTATACAGACAGATCTGTAAGACGACACCAAAGGAGTGCATGAGCATTTACAGCATGCTCAGCAGGTAGAATAGTCAAGGAAAACAGTGGTGCATACGTTATGACATGAGTAGCATGACGATAGAGGTGATGGCAGTGACCAAGGCATTCATCTGGCTAGAGTCACAAGACTACACCCACACCTGTATACTGAGTGATTTGATGTAGTGCTTTACGTAGGTGAGAAACAAACCAAAAGTAGAACATTTCAGCCAAGAAGGCCTTCAGCTGGAACAATAAAGCTTTTAGTAAAGGCTGGCATAACCTTACACAAAAATACATTTTCTTAAAATAAAAGATTACTTACTGACTTATGCACATGCACCACCAAGAATTGTGAGGAGCTGCAATATTTTTGTCCTGAGTCTAAGTGTATTGTATTTGACAGTTATTAACCTTTACTGCAGCTAGGTTTTCTGTGACATTGTCTATCTGTATGACTTTTGGTCTGCCTTGAGACCAGTCTATCAACTCTTGCAGGTACACAGCAAGTCAGTGGTTTAATGCATATAATCCAAAATTTGCTTGTGTCTCTATGCATTTAGTGCTAGTTGTGATTTCAACAGTTCACCTGAATTTCACCACTTCTTATTCTGTATTTTACAGTAACCAGTAATGGTTGTGACATTTCACATGTTGTGATCTTTCTCTCTAATATGCCTACCTTAAATATAGGACTATGTTTGAGATAGTTAAATTAATAGAGTACTTGCAACTAAACTCGTGCTAAGTCAAATGTAAGACATTTATTACAGCGTTTGAAAAGCTAAATTTTAATGGAGGAAAACTTAATATATTTAATACAGTATTTGTAACTTAAACTTTAACCTTTGGAAATGTAAAACAGTCATAGAGTACATCAAACTAAACTTTAATCTTTGGAAAAGTAAGACCATTAATGCAGTACTTCATCTAAACTTTAATCTTTGAAAATTTAAGACCATTAATGCAGTACTTCAAATTAAACTTTAATCTTTGGAAATGTAAGACCATTAACACAGTACTTCAAACTATACTTTTTAATCTTTGAAAATTGAAGAACATTTATACAGTACTTCAAACTAAACTTTTTAATCTTTGGAAATGTAAGAACCATTAATACAGTACTTCAAACTAAACTTTTTAATAGGGAACAGGCAAATAATTGCAATGCTGCGGTAAAGCTGGTAGCAAGGAGCCAATGGTGGGGTGTACTCCACCCTTGTACTCCAACCCGTATGGTTGGTACTCGTATATCGAGGGGTAGGAACAACATCACGATACGATGAGCTGGTCGTATGGTTGGTACTCGTATATGGAGGGGTAGGAACAACATCACGACACGATGAGCTGGTCGCATGGTTGGTACTCGTATATGGAGGGGTAGAAACAACATCACGACACGATGAGCTGGTCGTATGGTTGGTACTGATATATGGAGGGGTAAGGACAACATATGCCTGCTTCATAGACTACACCAAAGCTTTTGACAGAATACACCACAAACAACTTATAGACTGCCTAAAAGAAACACATCTAGTTGACACCGACTTACGGCTAATATGTAATCTATACTGGGAGCAAACTGCAATAATAAAATATAACAAGGAGAACTCTACACCCATTGATATAAAAGAGGAGTAAGACAGGGATGTATCTCCTCACCAAGCTTGTTCAATCTATACACTGAGCAAATCTTTAAAAACATCTTAGAGATGCCAGGCCAACACATTAATGGAAAGATAATCAATAACCTAAGATATACTGATGATACTGTACTACTAGCAGAAAATCCTAAAGATCTACAACAATTACTTAATGAAATAAACATGATAAGCAAAAAATATGGACTAGATATGAATATCAAAAAGACTTAAACTATGATCATAAACAAAGAAAATACTCAAAACCCACAAGTGGATATCAAAACTGAAGGAATAGACGTGGAGACAGTTCAGAACTACAACTACCTTGGACATACTATAACCAGTGATGGAATTTGTAAAACTGAAATAAACAAAAGAATAGGAATGGCAAAAAGTAATTTTAATGCCATTAAAATGTACTAACATCAAAACAAATATCATCAGAGCTAAAAATAAAAATAGCAAAATGTTACATCTTCTCAGCATTCCTATATAGTGCAGAAACATGGATATTAGACAAGAAAACAGAACAGAAAATTGAAGCCTTTGAAATGTGAATATATAGAAGAATAGGTAGAATTGGATGGAAGGAAAAGAAAAGAAACGATGAAGTCTTGAAACTACTACAAATGAAAAGAGAGCAACAAAACACAATTGAAATAAGACCATGCGAATTTTGGGCACATCATTGTTGAAAGGCACATCAGCCTAATAAAAGTAATCTTGGAGGGGAAAATACAAGGTAAAAGAGACAGAGGCAGACCAAGACTATTATGGATGAGTAACATAAAAAGATGGACAAGTCAACCTATGACAACTTGCACCATCAAAGCAAGAGACAGATAATTTTGTTGTTGGACAATAGAGGTGATAACTGTTCAATGATTTGACAAGCTTTGTTGCATCTTGATTCTATCTTTGCTGTTTGAGAATTATCGTTTGTCATTAGACTTCCTAGGTATTTAAATTCCTCTACTTGTTTTAGTTGCCTGTCGTGTATAGTTATGTTGATGTTCTGTTTCTCTTTTTCAATATTCATGACTTCTGTTTTGTTAATGTTCATGTTGTATTTTGTGCCTGTACTGTTGAGTCTATTTAAGTGTTCTTGTAGGTCTTCTATTTTTCCATGTATTGGTGTCTCATCGTCTGCAAATAAAAGCTCGTTGATCTCATCTGTCTCTGATGGGTTGGCTATCTTGCATATATGGTCCATGCATGTAATAAACAGTAGGTGGGATAGTACGCACCCCTGTCTTACGCCTGATCTAACTTCGAAGTGGTCTGTGTAGCATGCTGCTGTTCTGACCCTGCAGCTGCTGTTGACGTAGAGACTTTTAATAAGGTTGGTTAGATGTTGGCTTACTCCGTATGTTGTTAGTATCTCCCACAGTTGTTCTCTGTTTACTCTGTCGAATGCTTTTTCCTGGTCAATGAAGGTTATGTATAAGTTTTGATTGTGTTCTGTTGTTTTTTCTGCAAGCTGTGAATAGTGCGTCAGTACATCATCATCATCGTGTGCCTTCTCCGCAACGAAGGTTGGCTACCATGGATCGCCATTCAACTCTGTTTCTTGCTTTGATGGTGCAGGCTGTAATAGATTGACTTGACCATCTTTTGATGTTACTCGTCCATGTTAGTCTTGGTCTGCCTCTGCCTCTTTTACCTTGTATTTTTCCTTCCAATATTACTTTTAGTAATAACAGTTTTTGCTGTTGTGCCTTTTAACATGCCCCAAAAATGTCATTTGTATTGTCTTAATTGTGTTTAGTAGTTCTCTTTTTATTTTCAGTTGTTTTAAAACTTCATCGTTTGTTATCTTTTGTTTCCATCCAATTCTACCTATTCTTCTATAAATCCACATTTCAAAGGCTTCAATTTTCTGTTCTGTTTTCTTGTCTAATGTCCATGTTTCTGCACCATACAGGAATATTGAGAAGATATAACATTTTTCCCATTCTTAGTTTCAGCCCTGTTGATATTTGTTTTGTTGTTAGTATATTTTTCATGGCAAATCAAATGCGTCAGTACATCCTCTGTTTTTTTTTTCGGAACCCCATTTGAGAATCGCTTAACTGTAGTTCTATTATTGGTCTCATCCTTTTTTCCACAATTTTGCCGCACAACAATCCTACATGGTTGAGATCTAACACACTTTTGTGCAGGAAATAAATCTTTCCAAACCACAAAGCACGGCACATGATGCTGGTAATATCGACAACAAAATTGCCCAAAGCGGGGCCCGTACACACACTGTGCTGTAATATCGTTATAGATTTGTTTACCGGTATTAACTATGCCAATTACACATGTATTCGTTTTCGTCCAACACAACGCTATTGCCAGTTAATTTAGTTCACAGATGAACAGGCCCAGATTAAGTAGTCGATGCTGGAGTTTTATGAATTTATGCGGGCGATATTTTGTGTCATTGGTCTGTGTGGCTTTCGCTTCAATTGACTTGAAATAAGGTTGATAGGTCTCGTTGATGGTTGATAGGTCTCGTTGACGGTTGATGTATTTGTGAGTTGACTTGAAATAAGGTTGATAGGTCTCGTTGATGGTTGATGTATTTGTGAGTTGACTTGAAATAAGGTTGATAGGTCTCGTTGATGGTTGATGTATTTGTGAGTTGACCTGAAATAAGGTTGATAGGTCTCGTTGATGGTTGATAAGTCTCGTTGGTGGTTGATAGGTCTCGTTGGTGGTTGATAGGTCTCGTTGATGGTTGATAGGTCTCGTTGATGGTTGATAGGTCTCATTGAAGGTTGATAGGTCTCGTTGATGGTTGATAGGTCTCGTTGAAGGTTGATAGGTCTCGTTGGTGGTTGATGTATTTGTGAGTTGACTTGAAATAAGGTTGATAGGTCTCGTTGAAGGTTGATAGGTCTCGTTGAAGGTTGATAGGTCTCGTTGATGGTTGATAGGTCTCGTTGAAGGTTGATAGGTCTCGTTGAAGGTTGATAGGTCTCGTTGGTGGTTGATGTATATGTGAGTTGACTTGAAATAAGGTTGATAGTTCTCGTTGAAGGTTGATAGGTCTCGTTGGTGGTTGATGTATTTGTGAGTTGACTTGAAATAAGGTTGATATGTCTCGTTGAAGGTTGATAGGTCTCGTTGAAGGTGATAGGTCTCGTTGATGGTTGATAGGTCTCGTTGAAGGTTGATAGGTCTCGTTGAAGGTTGATAGGTCTCGTTGGTGGTTGATGTATTTGTGAGTTGATTTGAAATAAGGTTGATAGGTCTCCTTAAAGGTTGATAGGTCTCGTTGATGGTTGATAGGTCTCGTTGGTGGTTGATAGGTCTCGTTGAAGGTTGATAGGTCTCGTTGAAGGTTGATAGGTCTCGTTGATGGTTGATAGGTCTCGTTGAAGGTTGATAGGTCTCGTTGGTGGTTGATGTATTTGTGAGTTGACTTGAAATAAGGTTGATAGGTCTCGTTGGTGGTTGATATATTTGTGAGTTGACTTGAAATAAGGTTGATAGGTCTCGTTGGTGGTTGATATATTTGTGAGTTGACTTGAAATAAGGTTGATAGGTCTCGTTGATATATTTGTGAGTTGACTTGAAATAAGGTTGATAGGTCTCGTTGATATATTTGTGAGTTGACTTGAAATAAGGTTGATAGGTCTCGTTGATATATTTGTGAGTTGACTTGAAATAAGGTTGATAGGTCTCGTTGGTGGTTGATGTATTTGTGAGTTGACTTGAAAAAGGTTGATAGGTCTCCTTAAAGGTTGATAGGTCTCGTTGATGGTTGATAGGTCTCGTTGGTGGTTGATAGGTCTCGTTGAAGGTTGATAGGTCTCGTTGAAGGTTGATAGGTCTCGTTGATGGTTGATAGGTCTCGTTGAAGGTT
>JAVIAB010000025.1:38089255-38094255 GCA_032433765.1 Megaustenia siamemsis | reverse complement strand
ATGATTAAAATGATGACAACAAAGATAAGAGAGCTCGAGGGAGGGCGGGATTTTAATTTGTTTAAAATCTAAGGGAAACAATCATTGTAATGCTTAAAGTTTGTTAACTCTAAGACATTTACGTCCCTTTAATTGACCTTTTTGAGTTTAGGAATATTTTCTTGGCTCGATGTTAAGTGTGGCAACTTTGCAATCACAGATCGACAATAGTTAGATTGTTGGATGCGAGTTACACATCGCTAGCATCTTATTTGTAGTAGCACAATTTGTTGATAGTACGGATGTAATAATGTTAGAGGCTGGCAGGTCCTGGCGAGAGTTGTCCATGCTTGCTACAGACCGGATTGGGTAGACATCACTAGGACATCTCTTATACATCTCTTGGACATCGCTTGGACATATCTTGTACATCTCTTGTACATCTCTTGTACATCTCTTGGAATCTCTTGTACATCTCTTGGACATCTCTTGTACATCTCTTGGACATCTCCTGGACATCTCTTGTACATCTCATGGAGATCTCTTATACATCTCTTGGACATCTCCTGGACATCTCTTGTACATCTCATGGACATCTCTTGTACATCTCTTGTACATCTCTTTGACATCTCTTGTACATCTCTTGGATATCTCTTATACATCTCTTAGACATCTCGCATACATCTCTTACACATCTATTGGACATCTCTTATACATCTCTTGGACTTCTCTTACACATCTCTTGGACATCTTTTGGACATTTCTTGGACATCTCTTATACATCTCTTGGACATCTCTTATTTATCTCTTGTAAATCTCTTATACATCTCTTGGACATCTCTTGGACATCTCTTATACATCTCCAATACATCTCTTCACAACTTTCCATTTCTAGAGTTATGTATAATTTATGTTGATGATGTACTACCTAACCAGTCGGAGGGCTAGACACTGGGTCTCACTACCCAGACAGCACTAGACATCAGATCTTATTACCCAGAGGGGGCTAGACATCGGATTTCACTACCCAGAGACGACTAGACATCAGATCTCACTACCCAGACAGCACTAGACATCAGATCTCACTACCCAGACAGCACTAGACATCAGATCTCACTACCCAGAGGGGGCTAGACATCGGATCTCACTACCCAGAGATGACTAGACATCAGATCTCACTACCCAGACAGGGCTAGACATCAAATCTCACAAATCAGAGAGGGCTAGACATCAGATCTCACTACCCAGAGAGTGCTGGACATCAGACCTCAGTACCCAGACAAGACTAGACATAAGATCTCACAACCCAGAGGGGGCTAGATATCAGATCTCACTACCCAGAGAGGGTTAGATATCAGATCTCACTACCCAGAGAGGACTAGATATCAGATCTCACTACCCAGAGAGGGCTAGACACCGGATCTCACTAATCAGAGAGGGCTGGAAACCGGATCTCACTAATCAGAGAGGACTAGACATCAGATCTCACTACCCAGAGAAGACTAGACATCATATCTCACTACCCAGAGAGGGCTAGACATCAGATCTCACTACCCAGAGAGGGCTAGACATCAGATCTCACTACCCAGAGAGGGCTAGACATCAGATCTCACTACCCAGAGAGGGCTAGACATCGGATCTCACTAACCAGAAAGGGCAAGACATCAGATCTCACTAACCAGAAAGGGCAAGACATCAGATCTCACTAGCCAGAGAGGGCTAAACACCGGACCTCACTAGCCAGAAAGGGCAAGACATCAGATCTCACTACCCAGAGAGGGCTAAACACCGGACCTCACTAGCCAGAAAGGGCAAGACATCAGATCTCACTAGCCAGAGAGGGCTAAACACCGGACCTCACTAGCCAGAAAGGGCAAGACATCAGATCTCACTAGCCAGAGAGGGCTAAACACCGGACCTCACTAGCCAGAAAGGGCAAGACATCAGATCTCACTAACCAGAAAGGGCAAGACATCAGATCTCACTAGCCAGAAAGGGCAAGACATCAGATCTCACTAACCAGAAAGGGCAAGACATCAGATCTCACTAACCAGAAAGGGCAAGACATCAGATCTCACTAACCAGAAAGGGCAAGACATCAGATCTCACTAGCCAGAAAGGGCAAGACATCAGATCTCACTACCCAGAGAGGACTAAACACCGGATTTCACTAGCCAGAAAGGGCAAGACATCAGATCTCACTACCCAGAGAGGGCTAAACACCGGACCTCACTAGCCAGAAAGGGCAAGACATCAGATCTCACTAGCCAGAAAGGGCTAAACACCGGACCTCACTAACCAGAAAGGGCAAGACATCAGATCTCACTACCCAGAGAGGGCTAGACACCGGATTTCACTACCCAGAAAGGACTAGACATCAGATCTCACTACCCAGAGAGGGCTAAACACCGAATTTCACTACCCAGAAAGGACTAGACATCAGATCTCACTACCCAGAGAGGGCTAAACACCGAATTTCACTACCCAGAAAGGACTAGACATCAGATCTCACTACCCAGAGAGGACTGGGCATCGGATTTCATTGCCCAGAGAGGGCTAGACATCGTATCTCACTATCCGGAGAACAGTGGAGAGTAAATCCAGGAATAAAGCACGAATTCGAGACACAAACCCCACCCAGCGGTGGGCACAAACCCCACCCATCGGTGTGCACAAATCCCACCCAGCGGTGGGCACAAACCCCACTCAGCGGTGGGCACAAACCCCACCCATCGGTGTGCACAAATCCCACCCAGCGGTGGGCACAAACCCCACCCAACGGTGGACACAAACGCCACCCAGCGGTGGACACAAACCCCACTCAGCGGTGGGCACAAACCCCACCCAGCGGTGGGCACAAACCACATCCAGCTGTGGACACAAACCCCACCCAGCGGTGGACACAAACCCCACCCAGCGGTGGGCACAAACCCCACCCAGCGGTGGGCACAAACCTCACCCAGCGGTTGGCACAAACCCCACCAACGGTGGACACAAACCCCACCCAGCGGTGGACACAAACCCCACTCAGCGGTCGAGATTCCGGAACCATCTCATCCTGAAGCTGTCGCCCTACTTCTAGATCAACCCCCATCACCTTTTCTCCCATCCTTGATGGTCCTCTTCTTCTACTTCTGCCTTTCAGCTCCCTGTGGAGCACAGGTCTTCAATAAACACTTTCAGCTCCCTGTGGAGCACAGGTCTTCAACAAACACTTTCAGCTCACTGTGGAGCACAGGTCTTCAATAAACACTTTCAGCTCCCTGTGGAGCATAGTTCTTCAACAAACACTTTCAGCTTAATGTGGAGCATAGGTCGTCAACAAACACTTTCAACTTCCTGTGGAGCATAGGTCTTCAACAAACACTTTCATCTCCCTGTGGAGCATAGGTCTTCAACAAACACTTTCAGCTCAATGTGGAGCATAGGTCTTCAACAAACACTTTCAACTTCCTGTGGAGCATAGGTCTTCAACAAACACTTTCATCTCCCTGTGTAGCATAGGTCTTCAACAAACACTTTCAGCTCCATGTGGAGCATAGGTCTTCAACAAACACTTTCAGTTCTCTGTGGAGCATAGGTCTTCAACAAGCACTTTCAGCTACTTGTGGAGCATAGGTCTTCAACAAACACTTTCAGTTCTCTGTGGAGCATAGGTCTTCAACAAACACTTTCAGCTCCCCGTGGAACATAGGTCTTCAAAAACACTTTCAGTTCTCCGTGGAGCATAGGTCTTCAACAAACACTTTCAACTCCCTGTGGAGCATAGGTCTTCAACAGACATTTTCAGCTCCCTGTGGAGCATAGGTCTTCAACAAACACTTTCAACTCCCTGTGGAGCATAGGTCTTCAACAAACACTTTCAACTCCCTGTGGAGCATAGGTCTTCAACAAACACTTTCAACTCCCTGTGGAGCATAGGTCTTCAACAAACACTTTCAACTCCCCGTGGAGCATAGGTCTTCAACAAACACTTTCAACTCCCTGTGGAGCATAGGTCTTCAACAGACACTTTCAACTCCCTGCGGAGCATATGTCTTCAACAAACACTTTCAACTCCCTGCGGAGCATAGGTCTTCAACAAACACTTTCAACTCCCTGTGGAGCATAGGTCTTCAACAAACACTTTCAACTCCCTGTGGAGCATAGGTCTTCAACAAACACTTTCAACTCCCTGTGGAGCATAGGTCTTCAACAAACACTTTCAACTCCCTGTGGAGCATAGGTCTTCAACAAACACTTTCAACTCCCTGTGGAGCATAGGTCTTCAACAAACACTTTCAGCTCCCTGTGAAGCATAGGTCTTCAACAAACACTTTCAACTCCCTGTGGAGCATAGGTCTTCAACAAACACTTTCAACTCCCTGTGGAGCATAGGTCTTCAACAAACACTTTCAACTCCCTGTGGAGCATAGGTCTTCAACAAACACTTTCAACTCCCTGTGGAGCATAGGTCTTCAACAAACACTTTCAACTCCCTGTGGAGCATAGGTCTTCAACAGACACTTTCAACTCCCTGCGGAGCATATGTCTTCAACAAACACTTTCAACTCCCTGCGGAGCATAGGTCTTCAACAAACACTTTCAACTCCCTGTGGAGCATAGGTCTTCAACAAACACTTTCCAAGTCGTTCTGTTTCTTGCCATTCTTTTAAGATCATTTCATGTCTTCCCCATCATCTTCATCTCTGCTTCCATCTGTCTTCTACAAGAATTCTTTGGTCTTCCTCTTTGTCTTTTCCCCTGGGGATTCCAAAAAATGGCCTGATTTGTAATACTCTCAGTTGGCTTATACAGTGTGTCTTCGCTGTATCTCTTTATCCGCTGAAATTTAACAAAAATCATTATTTTTTGGCCATGTAATGAGAAGAGAACAGCTGGAATATATTGTAACAACTGGGAAAATTGAGGGACGAAGAGATCGAGGGAAGCAAAGAGAAAAAATACCAGACAGCTTAAGAGAATGGCTTGGCAGAAGGTCAACAACAGAAATGATAAATAATTGTTTAGATCAAAAGTTG